>JAYKKT010000050.1:4450000-4477500 GCA_036023115.1 Brasenia schreberi
AAATTTTGATTTAGCTGTTATTAGTGATGTCAAATAACTAAATCTAATGGACTCTAACAAACACCTTCAAGATACAACAAAAATTCTTGATTTGTCTTAACCAAATATTAGACAAAATGACAAATCAAATATGATAATATTATAAATTCAATTAACATTATAATGAAACTTGTAAACTTACTTGAAAAACTAAGTATAAAAAGACTTACACAGTTAGAAAAAAATTGGGTCAATTTTCTTTACAACACTATATATAGACATGAAGAAGATATAACTCATGTGGTGCTAGGAATGAGCATACGTCTGTACCACTTCATCACGCGCAAAGGAAACTCTATATTGGAGGGCTGTCCGTGGAAACTGCAAGTGAAGCGTTTTTTTTTGCAAAGCACTGTGAAATAGAAAAGGGTTCTCTTGCCTACGACAAGGAAACAAATAAATCACGGTACTTCTTTCCTATTTCCGATTGACATCCAGAAAATACTTCAGCCTCTCTCTCTCTCTCTCTCTTCACACACAGTAAATATCTTCTTCAAATTTATGTTCTAGTGGGTTTGGTTTCATTACTAACAAGACTAACGAAGCTGCCAGAAAGGCGATCAATGACCCGAATAAGATCCTTAAAATGAGCCACAGCCCCACAATGGATTGACTAACAGTTTATCATACAGCAACCCTGAATTTCAATCCAGTAGCTTCAACACCAACATCATTCGAAATAAGATTAAGCCAGTGTTCATCGCTTCCCCCACTAACCGTTCTTAGTGACTATAACTTATCTCATGAAGGTGAAGGGAAAAACCACATAATGAATCAGCAACTGCTGCATTCATTTCAGAAAGGCCAGAGGTCACCCCACAGAGACCGCCGAGCTTGTAAATGTAAGCTTGGATTCTTATGTTGTGTGAAAATCACACGCTCAAAGCATCCCGCAGATCCATCGTGATTCGTCGATCGGCCGACATCCATGGCTATGTGCTTGCCCCTCCGCACGGGCGTGAATACAATCCTGCCCATCCACTTCCAAGACCCGCAGAAATGCTTTTTTCTTCATCTTCTTTCTCGGGAGCAGCATCTGCTTCTGTGAGATCAGAGACATCACTCCCTGGATCGGCTTCATATGGCATCTCCTCTTCCTCAGATTGATATTGCTCCTCTGTTCAATCGGGCGTAAGTAGAATCAAAGTCTTGAGGGTCTTAAACAAGGAAATTAAGACGTAGCATGAAAAGTTAGAACATGATAAGTTGGACTCTGCACTCTCACCAAATAACAAGTGACAGAGTCAGTGACACCTCATTCTTTGCTGGGAAGACCAAAGGTGGAACAAATATCACAAAGGTGTGGGTGCAGGACAGCATTGCGGAGGCGTGTGGGATATCACAACTTCGAAAATCATGTGCACACACATATATATATAGTCAATACTCCATGAAATGCTCCTTAACATGACACTCAACTATCTTTTGAAGTTAGAATTTTGATAAAAGAATATTCACAACACTTAAAGAGCAACAAGTCAGACACAGTGAAAGTATGGTAATATGGTTGTCACGTAGCTGAGTGTCAAACAGTAGAAGTATCCATGTAACATAGGTTGAATCGTAACTAAAGAAAAGAAGGGATAACCATCTTACCAAAGTCGATCTCGAGGTCTTCAGGATTACGTTTAGCTTGTTGTTCTTTCAAGGTTTCGAATTGCTTGCCATCAAGTGGCCAGGATTCCCTGTAGTTCCAGATTCAAAAAGAAAACATAAGAACAAAGTTACGAACTGAGTGCAAAGTAAAACAGGAGGAAAAGAATACCCAAATCAAAAACCACAAATTCTCAGAATGGCTAAACCACTGGCCTCTTTAATTGTGTGGTTTATCAAAGCATTAAATGGAAATGAAACAAATACAAGATATCAATCTGATCAAATTGCATGTATTGTAATTATACATGCATTCCATGCACACTACAACCAATAGCGCTTAAGTTGTATGGCAACAATTGAAAAGCAGAAATAATGAACCGCTAGTGGAAATTTTCTGTGCAACCACAATTTTTACTAGACAAAATATGTCAAAGCATTTATCAAGTGGATGATTACACTTGGAAGTTCGTACTGGAAATGAAAAGCAAAATGTTGTTCAACCATAAATACTCAAATTGCTCTGAGAAAGAACAAGAGTTGCTTACCGAGGTCATTTCCCCCATCTTATAACAACGTAACAGAACTTCTCATCCTCAAATCCTCAGTGTTTGGTTTCTTTCTTTCTGCAAAAGTGATAAGAAAGGTATTTGAAGCAAGCAGAACATGTAGGCCACTGTCAATTTTCAACTTTTCTTTCTGTATTCACAAATTGGGGTTAGACAGAAGCCCACCAGATATGCACGCCACCAGGTATCGAACTCATGATCTTCAACCTGAAGAGCCTTTTGAGTCAATGCCTTGGCCAGGAGATGGTGGCTACTTGTGGTTGTTAAATTTCAACATAAGAGACAGCATGGATACATTAAGCTGCGCAGAGAAAGCATCAAAGTTCTACTGGTTCCAACTCAATATGAAACTCTAATTTCCAATAACTTACGCTCGTAGTATCCTTATTAAGGGCTAGCCTCCCTTGCTTCACACCGATTTGTCATTGAAAAAGCTTGCGTTTGTAGACTCTCCAAAGATTAGAATTTGTCAGAGACTCAGCTCATAATGACGCACAGCACTCTAATGCAGTAAATCATCTACAATTAAGACACTATGTTCAAAGTAATCCAACTCAGTTCCCCATCAACATCCTTACTAAATTTTCAAACTAGCATGCAGCTCCATCTGTATTGGTGAATCAATGTCAAAAATAACTCTTAAGATTTGTGTTTAGTTGACTGCTTGACAAACATATGGTCACTGAGTACTACCTACTATTTGATATCGGATGGGCATCAAAGGTTTGATGATACAACAGCAATTGAGGATCCTTCACGTTCTACAGTACAATCTTTCAAATTTCTAAAAGCCTTTGCTCCTTTTTCCAGACTGATTGATAGTCTTCCCCAAGGTTTATTCCTGTACTGATTCAAGAGCTTACTCTTATAAAAGACTTGAATATGCTGTATAACACAATGACCCAACTAAGCACAGTCAACTTTTCCAATTCCAGTGATAACCAAGATAAGTCAATTTATCTTAGATTTTGAAACGTGTTCAAAAAACTCACAGCAAAATACTAGCTTTTGACATTGCAGCAGCATGAACAAGGAAGCAAACATCAATCCAAGAACCATGTCAGGCTTCCAAAGTATCTTGTATGCTCGTTGTGATGACGTTCTCTCCAACCGCTGAACAAAATGGCAATACTTTCCCGTCTTCTCCAAAGGACAAGCTCCATCATGAGGACACTGCAAATGAAAAAAATTCTTAATGGTTCAGCAAATAAAAATAATTAGTATGCTCAATAGCCAGGAAATATAAGCAACAAATCCCATTAGACACTCACGGGTGCAACTACAAAAGCATCACTTTTAGAAGACGATGTACCATGAGTAACCTCCACCAACTATTTAGAATCCTCATCCATAACACTTCGATTTTTTTGATTTCTTGAAAAGCATTGAAGCAATTAATCAGTTTTACAAGAACATTGAAGAAATAATACGCAGAAATGCTGCATACACGGAAGTACTATGACAGAGATATATATTTCAAAAACTAAGTTTTTATAAAAAAAAATTGGAAGAGGAACTGCTGTACCTTTTTTGCCATCCACAAAATGTGAGACCGCATTTGAGATATGATGCTAAATCCTAGTGGAGTGCCAGGGTCGATCAAAACCTGCAAATCCAAGTACTTAATTGCATAGGTGTAAAGAATCTCAAAGAAATGTAAAGATGAAAAAGACTTAGTGAAGAAATGTTGCCTAAAATGATAAGCATCATAAGGTGAAAAGCTTATAATGAAATCAATGATAGCACAACAAAATATGTGTCTGTATATGCATGCTTATACCACGTCCACTGATGGAGCTGGGTAATGAATGAGCTATGAATCCGGACATTGACCCCCTTTACAAAACTGAGACAGAGAAGGAAGGATGTTTGCCAACTCAAGCGGTTAGCCTTTGTTAGGCAAGCTTTGCTTCCAAAATGTATACAAGTAAAATTCTTCAAATAAGCAAATTAAACATACTGGTGACCACAGCAGTACGTTTGAACTATATCACACATACACCTTTACGAGGTGAGGTATTGGCACCGACACTGGTGCGACTGACACGGTGCGGCACCGACACGGTGGGTCAACTTCGACACAGTCAACATGTCAAAGTACATTTTTGGGTGCATTGACCTCACCCAAAAAGATTTCTTTGGTCTTGTGCCTCTCGCCTTTGCACCTGCTATCTCTAACACACCTCACACACCGACGGTCACCATCTCCGCAGCTCTCTGTTATGCCTTCCTTCTGACGTATGTATTCTCACTCTCTCTTTTTCTCTATTTCTCTTTGTATCTTTTGAATGTTTGATTGTTGTGGATCTCTCATAAGAATCATTTCGTGAATGCATCTCTCTCTCTTTCTCTCTCCCATTCACTCTTCCTTTCCTTATGATAAAAATGGTTTCACCTCGCGTCTACTCTGCACCCACTCTTCTCTCTCTCTCCCTTTTTCTCTCCTTTTCACTCTTCCTTTCCTTCTAATAAGAATTGTTTCGCCTTTGCATGTGATCTCTCCACCACCACTCCTCTGTAACCCTAGAATTCATTATAATGCTATAGCTATGTCGCGTGGATGTAGGTACGAGATATGACAAATTTCAAAATTTTTGGGTGCAACGACATGGCTAAGATATATAATATTATATATAATATATAATATTCAAACTAGAACAAGTGAGACATCAATTAACATAAGTATATGACAATAGTAAGTACACAACTTTATATTAAAGCAAAACACGTAAACAACTACTAATTTCATCATAATACAATCTGATTGAAAAACAAAAATAACAATAACAGTGAGAAACACAAACAATATTAACATAACAACATGTATTAATAACAAAAACAATATTATAAATTGATTAAAAAACAGACAGTTGACAATAGCATGAATTGAAAAAGAGACATACCTGGTGTGTGTGCATCTATGTGTATGCATGAGCAAATGGACCTGCTCGTGGGTGAGTCCCATACATCATGAAGTAAAGTGATTGATTAATTCAACGTAAGAAATTTCAACTTAGATATATATAGACTCTAACACATTGACCGCACCAAGAATCAGCTTTGACACATTGACCTTATCGGTATTTCATGACACTTTATCGGTGTCGTGTCGGTGTCGGTGTCGATGTCGATGTTAGTGTCGCACCGTGTCAAGGCTAACACTCCACCTGCTAGAGGTGTCTGTGTGACATAGACATATACATTATTATTAATACTTTTTCTATTTTTTATCATATTTTGATTTGAGTTGATCCTAAAAATGTTTGACAAAAGCTATGTTATCAATAGCAGTTAGCGGGTTGTTAACGATCGACCCTGATATAACGGTAGCGGAGATATAGCGGATTTAGTGGTACACTTTTATTTATGATTAAAAAATTATATATATATATAATGGGTTCTCTAATTTCTAAGAAATATCAAGAAACACAACCACTTCTTTCATAAATATGAACCAAACTAAATAAACAAACTCTACTTCTAACTTCTAAAGAAACACAAAAATATAAGAAAGATACAACTGAAGTCAAAATTGAGTACTTTATGAAAAGGGAAAGGTGTAAAAAGGAGAAAAGGGTACCAGGAAGTTCAATAACTTATGAGATGTCGTCGATGATCTTTTGCTAAGTCATTGTTTGTGAGATTAAATTATCAATAGTTTGTAGATGAGAAGATTCTATGCGTTCAACCATTGCTCGAATGTCACAATCTTCATGAACACCAACACTGTAATCAAAGTAGAAAACTAAAGCTCCATGATACAATGGGATAACATTGAAAAGAAACAAAATGCCTACCCAATAAAATCCGTGAACCTGAAGTGGAAACCGACCAAAACGCTACAAACACACAAACAGGGAGAGAGAAGGCAAAAAGGGGAGAGAGAAGAGAGAGACAGGGAGAGAAAAGACAGAAAGGAGAAAGATAGAGGGAGTTCGGTGGTAGTTTTCATCTGAAGAGAGAAACAGGGAAAGAGAAGACAAAAAGGGGAGAGAGAAAGGAGAAAGAGAAGAGAGAAAGGGTGTACCGTCCATAGAACAGCGACAGGAGTGAGAGATAGCGAGAGGCAAGAGTGAGAGAGGCAGGAGAGAGAGAGAAACCTGCGTATGCGAGGGTTAGGTTACTGACTTTTATTTCATTTGGATCGGGTTGATCAAATTGGATTGACCTGACCCAACATGTATGATTTAACACTGTTAGCGCATATTATTTAACATTGTCTGCTAACAGTGATATATTGGACCGTTATAGTGCTGTTAGCGGTGCTATATCGGCTCTTGCGGGTCGCCCACTATAGCGTTTTTAGCCTCACTAAAACGCTATAGCGCGCTATTGATAACATAGGACAAAAGGAAAGAAAAATGAATATCAATTAAGAGTTTTGGTGGTAGTGTTTTTGCTAAAAGTACCAGTTGTCTTCCTTTGAATTCAGGATCATTAATACCTCAGGATGATGCATCATTATAGATGCACGTGCAAAGGAGAGAATCATATGAAGGTAGTGTGGTGGAGGTAATACACGTGTAAATTTTGCAAAACATGGTATAAGAGCATGCCTAAATGTGGATGAGGCTTTGTGAAGACAACTAGTGAAAAAGAAAGATGATTATGAAAAGAAGAATGAAAAGAGTGAAAAAGTAACAAATATTCTATTATTTGGTGGATACAAAGAAGATGCAAAAAAGAAAAAAAAAAAGATAATGCAAAGTGACTTTAATAAAGGTTTTAGAGGAGCAACTAAAAAAGCATTTAATGTAGTTGAAAGGGAAGAGATGGATAGAAAGGTTCGAAGGTTTTTCTTCTCATGTTCACCTCTTTTTAATGTAGCAAGAAATTCATATTGGAAAGATATTGTCACTTCGTTGGCTAATTATAATTTGAATGGTTATGTTCTTTCAAGTTCTTAAAAATTACAAACCATAATTCTTAAAGAAGAAAACGTTAATATTTAAAGGCTTTTAGAACATAAGAAGTTTTCATGAAAAACTAATAGTGTTTCTATTGTTTATGATGATGGAGTGATATTCAAAGGCGTTTACTCGTCAATTTTATTGCTTATTCAATTAGTGGTCCTATATCTTTGAAGTTTGTCGATGCATCGGGAGAAATTAAAATTGAATGTTACTTAAAAGATTTGCTCGTAGAAGTTATTAGGAGTGTTGGATCAAATAATGTTATACAAATAATCATTGATAATACAACCAATTGTAAAAGTGTAGGATTAAGTTTGGAAAGTGATTATGCACACATTTTTTGAACACCTTGTGTAGGTCACAACTTAAATTTGGCTCTTTCTCGTATAAGTAAGTCATCAAAAGATAAAGATAATCCCTATGCATATGAATTGTGTTCTTAGATTTAAGATAGTATAAGGTAAGGAATTTTGTAATAAATCACCATTTGATTACAACCATATTCAATAGGTATTCTGATTTAAAGTTGTTGAAGTTTGCAAAAACACGTTTTGCTTCATTAATTGGTACCATTGGTTCTGATGGTTACTGATTTGAGCTGAGTAACAAAATTGAAGATTAAGCAAGGGCCCAAGCAGTGAAGGATACTATTCTTATGATTTATGGTGGGACAAGGTAACATATTTTCTTGAATTCCTAAAGCCTATATTGACAGAAGTTCATAAAGATGAATTGATGCTCCATAAAGTTTATGAAATGTGGGACACCATGATTGAAAAATTGAGTTAATAATTTTAAAGCACGAGAAAAAAAACAATATGAGACATCATCAATCCAAGGTATTATGGAAAGAAATGGTTGTATGAGAGTGGTAGACGTACTTCTAATCAAGATCCTGAAATATCAAAGAATAAGCAAATGTGTTTGGGAAGGATTTATCGTAACTCATACTCAGGCAAGTAAATTCTGAATATAAAATTTTTTCTTATGCCAGACTTGATTCACTAGAAGCAAGGGATTATCAAGATCCACTAGATTGGTGGGCATGTTATGGATTTGAGATGCCTCTTCCTCAAAAGCTTGTATCAAAATTATTATCCCAACCTACAACTTCATCTTGTTGTGAAAGGAATTGAAGTACATATTGTCAAATTCACAATATCAAAAGCAACAATCTCTCAAGTAGTTATGTTGAAGACTTGGTTTATGTCCATTCAAATCTAAGATTGGTTTAACGATCTAATGTCGAGTACATGTAACTAATTACTAAGTAAAATATTGTTTTCAAAATAGTTTTCTTTTCTATTAATTATGGTGATTATATTTAATCTTTTATTGTTATTTATTTCAATATATTGAACTGAAGGAGAATCAAAATATTGGGATACAAATCCGAAGGATATGATTTAGATGACAATCAAGATTTATGTACCCTTAATATGAAACTCACTGATCCGGTAGTCCCTTCAGTTGATAATGTTGTTGAGAATAAAGATTATGATTTCTCATGTATAGGTTCATTTTATTTATCAAACATTAAGATTTTCTTTTGATTGTTTTTTATATTAAGACTCTTGTCTTGACTTGTGTTTACAAATACAATTATGATGAAATTAGTAGTTGTTTACTTGTTTTGCTTTAATATAAAGTTGTGAAGTTACTATTTATTGGAACTCGTGACAGAAGCAACTACAACTGAAGATTGTGGACTACCTGCAAAACTGATTCAGTTTTCTGTTTTAAATGTCAGTTTTATATATGTTTTTAAAGTTAGCTTTAAATAAGCCTCATTAATGGCAATTAAGTAAATTAATCTTTGTAAGGTTGAATTGTTCAATTACATTTTCTTTATCTGGTTGTGTTTTTTAGGATCTGAGGATGAGAAGAACCTTTGGACGTGATAAACTAAGGAATGGGCTATACATACTCCCTAAAAATTAGATTTCAATGTAGAAAAGAGCATTTGGCATAGTCGATTGGGTCATTTACCTATGTCTAAAATTTGAGAGTTAATTCCTTTTGTAATCCCTAGTGATTTAGTCATCTAGTGTGATGTATGTCAAAGGGTGAAACTTCATAGAATTACTTTTCCTAGTAGTGAATCAAAATTAGTAGTTTCATCTGAGTTAATTCATTCTGATGTGAGGGGACCATGTGTGATACCTTTCTTAGGAAATTTTAAATACTTTGTTACTTTCTTTGATTACTATTCAAGACTTACTTTTCTTTATCTCATGAAATCTAAATCAGAAGTATCTTTGATTTTTCTTATAGTTCACATCCTCGTTAAGACTCAGTTCACATATACCATTAAGACCCTCAGATCTTATAATGGTGGTGAATTTTATAATTCTCAGTTTGAGTCATACCTTCAAACTTATGATATACTATATCAGATATCTTGTGTTTATACCCCACAACAAAATAGAGTTGTTGAACAAAAAAACCGACATATTTTGAAAATTGCTCGAAATTTACTCCTTCAACATACAAACAATAACAACTAAGCCTTTTCCCATACTAGACGGGGTCGGCTACATGGATTCTTTGTTTCCACATATCCCTACTATGTGTCATGTTAGCAGTTAACTCACAATAAGCTAGATCATTCTTTATTATTTCTTTCCAACACTTTTGTGGTTGTCCTCTACCTCTTTTAATACTTTCCAAATTTAGTTTTTCTAACCTTCTTAAAAGTTCTTCTTTTGATCTTCTTTCTGTATGTCCAAACCATCTTAAACGATATTCTCTCATTTTATCCTCTATTGGTGTCACTCCTAATTTGTTTCTAATAACCTCATTATGTATACGGTCTTTTCTTGTATGACCACTCATCCATCTCAACATCTTCATTTCTGTCACAGACATCTTTTGTACATGTTGATGATTAACTACCCAACACTCAGAACCATAAAATATGGCAGGCCTAATTGCTGCTCTATAATATTTAACTTTTAATTTTAATAGTATTTTCTTATCACAAATAATACATGATGCTCCTCTCCATTTTAACCAACCAGCATTAATTCTATGCGTAACATCTCCATCAATTCTTCTATCACTCTCAAAAATTGACCCTAGGTATTTAAAACTTTCCTTTTGGAGAATGCAATGTGTGCCAATTTTAATTTCTATGTCCTCTGAAGTAACCAAATGATCAAACCTACATTCCATATATTCTGTCTTTCTTCTACTAAGTCGGAGGCCTTTGCTTTCTAATGTTTCTCTCCATAGTTCCAATTTTCTATTAACCTTTTCCTTAGACTCCTCCACTAATACAATGTCATCGCAAATAACATACACCAAGGTACTTCATCTTGAATATGTTTTGTTTACTCATCCATCACCATTATAAATAAGTATGGACTTAAAGTTGATCCTTGATATAACCCAATATTAACTTCAAAGAAGTTTGTCGTTCCTTCATGAGTCCTCACACATGTTTTTGCACCATCATACATGTCTCTTATAAGGTTAATATATGTCAATGGGATACCTCTTTTTTCCAAAGTTCTCCAAAGAACCTCCCTTGGTACTCTATCATAAGCTTTTTCTAGATCAATAAATATCATGTAAAGGTCTTTCTTTTTTGCTCTAAAATATTCCATAAGACGTCTCAAAAGGTGAATCACTTAAATAGTAGATCTGCCTGGCATGAATCCAAATTAGTTCTCTATTGTACTTGATACTTATCTTTAACCTACATTCGATAATTCTTTCCCATAATTTTATAGTATGACTCATTAACTTGATACCTCGATAATTCACACAATTTTGAATGTCTCCCTTGTTCTTATATATGGGTATAAGTGTATTTGCTCTCCATTCCTCAGGCATCTTTTGGTTTTTCCATATTTCATTAAATAGTCTTGTGAGCCAAGTGATTCCTATTTCTCCTAGTATTTTCCAAACTTTTATAGGAATATTATTTTGTCCTACCGATTTACCACCCTTCATATGTTTAAGAGCCTCTTTGACTTCATTCTTTTAAATACGTCCGTAGAAATTGTGGTTTATATATTTTTCTGACTTGGCTAAATCTCCTAAACTAATACTAACATCTTTATTTTCATTAAAGAGATTATAAAAATAGTTTTTCTATCTATTTCTTATATCATCATTTGCCACTGAATTTTTTCATCCTCGTCTTTTATGCATCTAACATAATTAAGATCTTTAGTTTTCTTATCTCTAGCCCTAGTTATCCTAAAAATATCTCTTTCACCCTCCTTTGAGTTGAGTTTTTTATATAAGTCCTCCCAAATCTTAGCTTTTGCTTCACTAATAAACTTTTTTGCTTCCTTCTTTGCTTTCTTATAAGTTTCTAAAGTTTCACTAGTTTTCTTAGCATAATGTAATTTGTAACATGCCATCTTTGCCTTGATTTTATTTTGTACTACTTCACTCCACCACCAAGCTTCTTTTTGTGCCGGTACACCTCCCTTAGATACCCCTAACACATCTTTCGCTACTTTCCTAATATGTATAGCCATATTGTTCCACATATCAAAGGGTGTGCCAACATAATTCAAAACATCTCTTTGAAGGACTTTCTGTTTAAATATATCTTCTTTCTCGCTTTTGAGGTTCCGCCATTTAGTCTAAATAGATCGATGCACTCTTTTCTTCTTTGTCCATTTTTTTATTTGTAAATCCATAACTAAAAGTCGATGTTGGGTGGTTAAGCTTTCTCCTGAAATTACCTTACAATCTTTACAACACGCTCTATCTTTTTTTCTACAAATAAAGTAATCAATTTGTGTTTGTGATAAGCCACTCTTATAAGTAATTAAATGCTCATCTCGTTTTTTGAAGATTGTATTGACTATAAAGAGATCAAATGCCATAGGAAAATTTAAAATCTCCCTACCTTCCTCGTTTATATCCCCAAAACCAAGGTTTTCATGAATCCCTTGATATCCTAATGCCTCTTTACCGACATGTCCATTTAAATCTCCTCCTAAAAAAATCATCTCCCTTTGTGAAATCTTTTGAAACACCTTATCTAACTCTTTCCAAAAAACTGTCTTTATACTATCTTCTAGTCCTACTTGGGGTGTGTAAGCACAAACTATATTCAAAACCTCTGCTCCTAACACTAATTTCAATGTCATTATTCGGTCACCATATTGTTGTATGTCTACTACACTCTCCTTTAAATCTTTATTTATGATAATACCAACTCCGTTTCAAGCCTTTTCTTTACTTGAGTACCATAATTTAAAACTTGTATCCTCTATTTCCTTTGCTTTTTCACCAACCCATTTTGTCTCTTGTAAACATATAATATGAATCTTTCTCCGAATCATAGTATCTACCACCTCCATTAGCTTACCCGATAATGTTCCGATATTCCAAGAACCAATACGAATCTTATTATCTAGGATTAGCTTCCTTACCCCCCGCATCCGTTCATAATCAAAATGCGGAGACCCTCTCTGAAAATTTTTCACTACATTCGGGCGGCAATGTAGCTGGACTAACTTCTTTACCCACACCCGTCCATGATGTGGGAACCCTCTCTGCAATTGATTCACTACATTCGGGCGAAAATGTAGTGGCCCTTGCTTACTTCTTACTGCATTCGGGCTCTGCAGTACGTCGCTAGGCGGGGACGCTTCAAAGCAATGCTCGTAATTTTTGTAATCCATGTTATAAAAATCCGACGAAGTTTTATGCTGGCTGTCAGAAGCCTAACACAACCCTCCTCCTTTATCCCGGCTTGGGACCGGCAATGCAAGGGTGATCCCTTACATGGGCGGAGTTTATACATATATAAAAAAAATATATCCTACTTATCTTTGACATGCATCTATTATTTTTCGATGATATGTGTATCCATTGTTTTTTTTATAGTATAAGTACAGTTTAACAAATTTTTAAAAAAAATTAAAAGACAACAAAAGTCAATGTTACCAAAACACAATAGGAGATAGTGTGGGTGGTGAGCATGATCCAATATTTATTTTGTTCTCTTTTGAAAACCCTTAAACTTTATTAAATTATACTTGTGCCATCAAAATGTCAGGTGAAGGTATATATATATATATATATATATATATATATATATATATATATAGAGAGAGAGAGAGAGAGAGAGAGAGAGAGAGTGATCCTTCCAAGATTGGCCGCTGCATCCTTTGGATTATTCTCACCGTGTGAGAATCTAAATCAGTTTTAGTAAGAGCACGGAATGGATTCTCACATTGAAGAAAATTAACCGGTAAAAATGGAACGGGAACCAGTTTGTGGCGGTTCTAGTCTGTGCCATATTCTGACGGAACAGGAACCAGCGTCCCGGTTTACCCAGAACCAGCCAGGTCTACCAGTGGTCTCAGCTACATGGATTCTTTCTCGCCTTCATGCTCAATCCTGTGTCATATTAGCATTTAATTATGACCCCAAATGAACAATTTTAAAGCCTTCTACCTCTCTCAAAGCTTTTTCCACCTAGTTTGTTATATCTTCTTATGAGAGCTCAAAGTACCTGCTCCACCAAATGATTAACCAACGTCGGGTCTCATTCAACCACCGTCAGAACTCACGTCGGGCTTTTCTTATTCTTATTTTTTATTGGTGTTTTGAACTAATTCTATAATAAACATAAATGTCATCATACAAACAGCAAATGCGAAACTCACCGTTCGTTCCCATTGCATGGCATAGTCTGACAGTGCAAAATCCTTTCAAAGGAAACAAAAATGCTGATATAGGTACTTTTGCATGGTAGGAACAACCCCCCGTGTCCACCCGAAGACAAAATGCATTATTTAGAATACCCGGATCCCACTGCCAATGGTACTCTTCAAGTATATAAGCACCTTACCTGATTAATCGACAAAATAGAAGATTCAGTTCATCAGGAAAGGCATAATGCTTCTACTACTGCCTTCGCTCCTACATTTTTAATTGGAAAGAAGACTTGAATTGAGCGTTTGAGGTTCCACCCAGTCATTGTGGCAGCCAAGCAAAGAGCAGTTTCAGCCTCAACAGAAAGAGTCCATAGGTGGACCATAGTCTGTGTGTTATTAAAGGTGTGTCTGGTATAAGGTTCAAGAGGAATTGGACCTTGATGTTTTGTACCGTTAATTCTAAGCTTTTGTGTGCATCAAACATGAATCCTATCACTAGCCTCAAATTGTGGAAGTGAAACCTATTGCTAGCATGAAACTATGATTCCACAGACTCAATTAAAGTCAGACTTCAATGCCAAATGATAGGTGACCATAGGGATTTTCATACGAAAACTCAAACACCACCTTTTCTCTCGTATTGGCATCCTATTTCACACAAGAGCTCAAGCATTAATATCACTCAAACATCAATACCACTTATGGATCAAACACAAAATCATAACTGTTCAATCGCAGCAGGAAGAGTTTGAATGTGAAACATAGTCCGCCTTGAAAGTGTGTGTTATAAGGTTTCAAAGAAATTGGACCTTAAATTTTTTGTACTCACAATTCCAAGTTGCATCAAACGTGAAATTATGATTCAAGTGACTCAATTTGAATAAAAAACTTTAACAAAAAAAGAAAGGTAAGCCATAGGAGTCTTCACATGAAAATTTAAACACCCGTTTCGCATGAAAACTCAACCATCAATACCACTTTACGAGAAAGATTACAAAACCCTTCTTGGTATAGGCTTGCATTTCTAGTACCAAAAGCCTAGCACCACCACAAATGGAACAGACTCTTAACTATGAGCGATCCCCACAATCCAACATAGGATTGACCATCTTTTTATTCTTGTTTGTTTGCATGGTTAAAATGGAGTTCCACCCTCCAATCGCAACGTTTCGAGCATTGCCAATGGGGTTCACCTCTCAAATGAACTAATTCTTGAAGAGGGGCATCGGCAAGCATTCAGTAACTCCTTCGGTGGACAACAACCGGCAAAACGAGAGCCTTTACAATGAAAATAGAATATTCAAATAAAATGACAAATAAAAAGAACCATGCAGTTCAGCCTATTGGCATACTCCATGAGTAAAAGAACCTCAAGACTCGCTTTTCTTCTTCTTCTACAATCCTTCAATTAACATATTTATAGGGGATCAGATCCAAATAATAATACATAGAAAATAATAGAAGCAACTATGTAATCAATAAAGATTGGATAATAATAATAATAGAGAATATCACTCTATCCAATTTTGAGAATGTAAATTTCCCAACATTTTCAAACCACATGCACTTCTTCGTCTGGCATGTTCGTTCAAACATATTATGTAGATAAAGAAATAAATTCATGACGAATCTGTAAAAATCAACCCTCATTCAACGAATAACAGCCCGATTACAGACAGCAATCTGTCATAATACTAGCTGACCTGTATATCTCAGAAAGTGGCCTTTCTCCTTGATAACAAAGGTACAAGGTTGCCTTTTCGGCAATGCATTTCCAAGTTATTATGGGTGGACTATGGTTCCCTTAAGGATGTTTGATTGCAAGGCCGGGGCTACAAAATGGAATACCAGTTCCAGCAGGGGGTGAGCCATTGATGTGCACGTGGTAGTTTTTCAGGCGTTTGATTGCAATGAGAACTGAAACTGTAGTTCCAATTACGTAGTCCCTGGCCTTGTTATCAAACACCCCCTTACAGACCATTTGGGTTGAGACCTTCGTAGCATCTCAATCTTATCCATGTGGATGAGAAATGAACCCCAGTTTGTAGTCTTCCACTCCAAGCTGATGCATATAGAAAACCCACGCCACAGGAAAGTCATGTAAGGTCAAGCAATAGGTGTAAGAGAATGTTGATTCAAAGCCCTTCCTTATGAATACAAGTTACCTCTCCTTTCTTGAAAAACAGCTAGTCTTACCAGCTGATAAAACGGATGTTACAGTCAGACCATCATCAAACTTAAGCATAATTACATACATGCCGTCTGTCTAAGACTCTAGACACAACGTACACATAAAAAACACGATGTCCACATTCATACGAAAATGCACAAACAAACCTTACTGTAAGATCCTTCTAATAAGTGGTGATCTATTGAAATGAACTTTTACGGAAAGGTTTCCTATTGTGAAAACTCCATGAACAGAGAGCAGCAGCAAGCTTTTGATTTGCCGATTGAGACACTGAAAAAAGAGAGACGATGCAGGGTTGCAAGCACTGTAACTACATACTATACTTCCTCGTTGTTGCTCTTTATAATGTTATATTTGCAAAGTGGACAGGTAGCATTGATATAAAGCCACTTATCTACACAGCCACAATGAAAATGATGACCACAGGAAAGCTCTCGCAACTCCACACCATCTTCATATGCAGAAAGGCAAATGCAGCATTCCTGAAAGCAGCAGGAAGTATAGTTAAGCCCATCACATAATAAGAACTAGTGCAGTCTTCGAGCTATGCACACCAAACCAAATCTAGCATCATTAATTCATTCAAGAAAGTCAATGAGACAACATCACGAGTCCTGAGAAGTTAATAATGTGCAAAATATTTACAGAATCCTCGGCAGAAAGAACTCGTTCGACTGGTACCCCTCCCCCACAAGCTGTCATTATCCCACCAAACGACTCGGTTTTCTCCAGATTAAGCTTCTCAATAGCGCCAACAGACCGGAACTTGTACTTTGGGAGCCGTGCAATGTCATCTTCAGATGCACCTTCCTGCTTCAGTAAAGCAACAATAGCATTGTAATAATAAAGTGACCTGAACAAGGAACTGCAAACTATTCCTGTATGAAACATCAAATATCAGGAACAGCAAGACAATTATTGACCAATTTATACCCCCATTGACCGGTTCATCAATAAAATATCTCAAAGCACAAGAACATTAATATATTTGATGAACTGCACTATTAAGAACATTCAGCAACAAGCACATAAAGCTGTATCGTACTCCTTCCTATTCAGGTTGTTTTTATACCTCCACCACCACCACCCAAAAGAAAAAAATTGAGCCTGCAGAATAGACCACTCATACCCAGTCAAATATCTGGAATCAGGAGTATATTCTCACATGCAGCAAATCGTACCCCAGCTCAAGCCATCCAAGGTTACGTTGCAAGGACAAAGTTTTTGGATCCCATGCCTACCCATGGGACAAAAAAGGACATGCCGCATGATATGATGCAAAACACTGCCCTCCATTTGGATAATTTTTGCAAGTTTTAGAGATTTAGTAACATATATCATTTACGGATTTACTAGAAGCACAGTAAGTATAACACCAAACTTCACAAGATATAGCAGTTCTCTACTTTGGATGCATTGCACCTTGAAGAGATATTAACGTATTGTAGATACGGGCATTCGGTTCTACCCATAGATGGTTTTCTTGGTCCTTCCTTGTATTGTCTGGAAAGCAATAGCAGTTGCTTCAAGGTTAGGAGGGCCACCACTATTGACATGAATAAAAAAAATAAGCAGAATTTCTCCCCGCATTCATGAAATAACATAGAAGCATAAATTTGAAAAAATAGTTCATCATTAAGAACTGCAGACCTAACTTTATGACTCCAAGAAAGATCGGATGTCATTAATCCAGGCTAAACAAATGGAAGAATGAACAACATCAAGGAAACCGCAGGAACATCAGGAGTGAGGTACCTGATCTGCCACGGCATACAGAATTGCAATGATACAAGGCAGACAACAGCATACTGCCAGACCAATAATGCATGCCAAGGCTACGCAGAACACCACAAAGAACACATCAAAAGCAAGAAAAACCACAGAGAGCCTGCAAATCCCAACATACCAGTCAGCTAATTTAAAAGAATAGAAAGAATATATAGCATCAGCATCGTTGGAATATCACAAACCAGTATAACTGAGGAGCTTCACGAATCAAGCTCTGCCCACCAGCAGAGACCCAATAAAATCCAATTATCCACCATATGAATGAAAACATCGTGTTTGCAGACTCTAGATGCTTTGGTATGCTGCTGAAGAAGAAAACAAGAACAATCAGATAGAGTGAGGACTTATTGGTTCCCCCAACGTGTTATTTTGTGGAAACAATGTGCTTACAGGAAAATAAGAAAATAACACTAGAAGTGCATAGCAAATGCACGAGAATGTATCGTGTACTACAGGATGTGAAAAGTTTCACTTCAAAGAAGTACTATAAAATGCAGTTAAAGGAGAAGGAAACCATTTGTATACCATATCAAGGATAATCCTGATAATTCACATGTTTGAATTTTTCTATGTGTTTGCAACCTTTGTACCTGATATAAACATAGTAAAACTCTACTGTTCCTGAATCAGTAACAAATGCGGATGTTTATGCAAGCAAAACAAAAATAAACCTTTCCTTATCTCGTGATACAAAACTGGCGTTGATCAAGTTCCCAAGAATCCTTTCAGCTTCAAGCACATGTATACTGTTAATGCCCTAATCTATTTGTTGAATTCTTACTAAAGGAAGTCCTAAATCTCCAGTGAACATCTGTAAAGTGAAATATGTATACAGCATAAACCTGAAGAGCAAAACATTTGGTCTTACGCAAGTGCCTTGATTCTGGCCGAGTCCTCTAAGAATCAGAGCACCACTACAACAACAAGGTCCAATTGATGAATCCACCTGTCACGTCGTGCTTTTGTTGTATATCTCTGTTTTCACCGAATTCCAAGTTCTATGTATGAATATTATCTGGTCAAAAATTGAAACTAAGCGCGCGCGCGCACACACACACACACACACACACACAGAGATGATTCTGAAACAACGAAAAAGACAAAAGAAACTCCTTTCAGAGAAGACAGTGGAACTCCATGAATCCAAATAAAAAAACACCCCGTCTAAGAGATCACAGAGAGAGCCATATTACTCTCCAAACCAAAAAATGAATCTAGACTACTGAATATGAAAAAGCAGGCAACAATGAATATCAATGAAGACGCCTAACTTGAAACGGAGCTACCGAATGAGTCCACATCTAACAATCCTGCTTATTTTCAATTGAAAATATCGACAATTATAAACTCTTACCTCGTCCTCTCCTCTTGTTGATCTGTCATGGAATCGTACTCCCTAACCTCCTCTCTTTCCTGCTGCTGGGCACTACCACCCTGTCCACTCGCTCGCTGCCTCCTGCAATATTCCAAGCAAACGCACACGATGTGAAGGGCGCACTGCACTGCATATCCGACGACCCACAGCCTGAGAGGCATCGACGGCTTCCCGTCCCGGCTCAGCACGAGAACGGCCGCAGCAACGAAGACAAACGCCAGATTCCAGATGATGTCGAGGATGACGACAGGACGCGAGTACGCCCAATCGCTCTGCCGCTCCTCCAGCTGCTCCGCGGCCGCCTCCCTGACGAGCATCGATGGCTCGCGCATGATTCGCCGGCTACTCGCCCGTCGTAGGAACCGGGCAGCGCCCCTTATGCTTGGAGGCCGGAGAACCCTCCGGGTACGATCGTCTCCCGCGACCCCGTTCGCATTTCCGAGCAGCGGCGTTGTGTCGACGATGTCGTCGGAAGAGGAATTAGCCGAGGAAACAACGGTCCCTCGTTCCATCTCTGCAATCAAACCCTCGAGCCAACTACCAGACCGGAAAACCCTAATCCATTGAATTCCTCGCCAGAAACTCCGCAAGAACGAAAACCGAACAACTCCTGAAAATCAAACCGATTGAACCCTAGAAACCGGTTGGAATCTTATCCAACGCGAGGAATAGAAGCCGAATTTGGTAGTGAACGATTGTGGCGAGAAACTTGGAGCTAAGATTACGATGTTTGCAATTGGGGAAAGGGAAATCTTTCTGGAGGTAAACCGAAATCGCAAAGATTGTCGGTCGGCGACGCGAAATGCGGGCGTGAGACGTCGGCTTAAATGACTAGATGCAATTCAATTCCAGTGTTAATAAACGCGGATCAGATCCATCTCCATCGGATCGGTTATTCCGTGTTGGATTTGGTAGTTAGCGTTTGATCTGGATTCAGGCAAGTTGTCTCCTTACTTAGTGATGAAATAGGGCGGGTCGGGATGTTATACCCATACCCGATCCGATCCCAAACCGAAACATCAACTTTGTGGCCTGTGCCTGTTTGGAAACCTTGGAGATGGCAATGGGGTGGGTCGGAGACGGTATACCTATACTTGGCCCCAACCTGAGGCAACCGGTTCAGGTTCTCTCTTCTCCAACCAATAATAGGACACACACACACACACACACACACACACACACATATATATATTAGTCCATGCACACACTCATCAATTTATTTTATCATCTCAATTATTTCATCTTTAACACGAACAGTGGAGTTGATAAAATAAGAAAATACTTAATATGTATTGGGCATAAAATGCAACTTTGAAAAAGTATATTGATATTTTTTCTTTTGTTTAAGTGGACTTGAGAATAATAGGTGTTGAACAATTACAACTTTTGATATTAACATACATAGGTGTTGAACCATTACAACTTTTCATATATATATGAGTGGAGTCATTTTATCCCATACTCGATTGAGTCGGGTGTTCCCAACCCATTCAGGTTAGGTCGGGTCTGGGGTTGCAAGGGTCGAGCTAATATTCGCATCTCTATGGACACCTACGACGATGAGCATGCAGATCTTAGTTGAGTGCCTCGTAAGTTTGGCAATTTTTAATAGGGGTTGAAAACCATGTCAAGTTGTTTTTGGGTCGTGTAATATTAGGTTCATGTAGAAATCAAGCCAAACACGAACATGACCTACACCGAAAATCAAGTCGTTATGGACAACCCAAACACGACTAATCATGTTTGGGGTCAACACGAACCCGGCACGAGTTAGCTCTAAACTTTGCATGAGCAAATAAAAGCAGTAAAATCGCAGGGTTGTGAGCAAATAATGTTGATAGGCAGGGTGTTTTCAAGTTTATTCCTTGTGAGTCACCACACTCAATTTTCAAGCATACTTGAAAATGAGCATCCAAAGATTAGGTCATCTCTGTGTCGTGTTAATGCAAACACAAACATGTCACGACTTTTATCCTGTTTCCTTACCCCAATATGAACACGAGCCAATGAGTTTTCTGCTCGGCCAAATAGGCGGATTTAGTAGACAGTGTTCATGTCGGGTTGACAGGTCATGCTCGACATTGTCACCCTTGGTTTGTAAATTTAAGTTTTTCATTAAAATATAATCATATGTAAAACTAACAAAAGAAACTTCAGATCAAATTGTTAGAAATTTTGAACATTTGCTGACAAACTTATATATATATGTGTGTGTGTGTGTGTGTGTGTGTGTGTGTGTGTGGATGGAGAAAGAGATGGCTTGTAGAATATATGCACTCATATGCAAAACTGTCCTCAATAATTTCAATCTTGTTGAGAAAAGGTTATTCGTTGAAGTAAAAAGACAAAAAAAGAAGAAGTACGGTTGTCATATCTTATAAATCTAAATCATTTATTTATAAAAAAGATAGACAATCCAATCAAAGAAAAAGTTGCCTTTTACATGGTGTGCATAAATAAAAGAACATTTTCTTGCTTGCTTTTTTTTATCTCTAAACCCATCTTC
The DNA here is from genome assembly GCA_036023115.1 of Brasenia schreberi. Taxonomy (NCBI): domain Eukaryota; kingdom Viridiplantae; phylum Streptophyta; class Magnoliopsida; order Nymphaeales; family Cabombaceae; genus Brasenia; species Brasenia schreberi. Next base: position 4,471,607 of record JAYKKT010000050.1, read on the forward strand.
CAATTGGGTGATCAAGACTTGTAAGGATAAATAAGCATATATCATGAGGATCCTCTTTAATGGCATCCCACGAAATCTAGCCGTTCGTAAGCACTAAAAGTTATCCTTTTGTCTTTTCTATAATATTGACTTAAACGTAAGAAAATAAATACAATCACTCTAAAGTTTTTTGTTCTCCACCAAAGACAGAAATTTCATTAAAAGCATAATAAAATAGGTAGAATGCTCAAAAGAGCAAACAATATAAAAGCATGATGAACCCCTCCCAAGAGATTGAGAAAACAAGCAATTGTTCATAAAAGATTTGCTCAATTCAAGAGTGAAATTGATAAACTATGAATGCATTATTCATCTCAAAGTTTCATTGCAAATGAACAAATCTTTGATTATGTGCATATAATTCCTAGAAGACCCATCTTATTGTTGTTATTAATTATCCTCAGTGGTCATGTTTTAGTTAGGGAGGGATTAAGGTTATATTTCAAATATAATAAAGTCATTATTACACAACTTAGTACATGGTGTTTATTTGAAAATGACTATTTATATGATAGAGAATATATTTAAAATTCATGTAAAACCAATTGTTTATTCTTCTATGAATTTTAATAATAATGCATCTACTTTTGTTTCTTTTTCTTTTTCTTATGTGTATAATCTTAAATCATCTCATGTATGACATACTAGGTTGGGTCATATAAACTTTGATTTCATAAAAAGAATGATGAACATAAATCTTATCCCCAAGACTGTTATAGATAAAAATACAAACGTGGTATATGTGTGCAAGCAAGGCAACTTAGGAAACCTTTCCATATGGTTGAAAGGAAATCCAAAATTTTAGATTTGGTGCACACTAATATTTGTGAATTAAATGTAATTACTACAAGGGATAATAAAAGATATTTTATTATATTTATTGATTATTGTATTAAATATTGTTATATTTACTTGCTTAAAAGTAAAGAAGAAGCTTTATAAAAGTTTCAAATATTTAAAAATAAAGTACAAACTCAAACAAGCAAGATACTTAAACAATTAAAGTTTGATAGGGGAGAAGAGTATACCTCAAAACTTTTTCAAAAATATTGTCAAAATAACGGTATTGTTTGTGAGGTTATTACTCTATATTCTCCCCAAACTAATGAAATAGCATAACAGAAGAATAGAAGCCTGAGTTACCTACCTACATGTGGAAAAAAGTTTTGAATATTGTTTGCTATATTTTGAATAGAGTTTTTCATAAACATAAGAAAAATAGTCCTTTTGTGTTTTGAAAGGGTGAAAAGATCAGTCTCAAGTATCTTAAAGTGTGGTGTGTCTTGCAAAAATACTCATTCCTAAATACAAAAAAAAAAAAGAAAATAGAACATAAAATAGTATATACTATGTTTTTGGGTTACGTGGATACCAGATATGCCTATAAATTATTGGTCATTAGATTTGATGCTTTTGGCATACATGTTAATACAATAGTTGATCCCTGTGATGCTATATTATTTTAAAATGTGTTTCTCGTGAAGATTGGAGTTACCCAAAGTGTATATTTTAGAGATTTTGACCTTATTATTGGTTCCATTTCAAATCATGTAGAAATGATGATAAATATGAGTGACCCTAATTATGTTGTTTATAAATCAGATAACTCTAAGAAAATAACTAAACCAAGGATAAATAAACAACCTAAGATATCAAAGAACTTTGAAAGTGGCTTTTTTTACTTTAAATGTCGAGAATAATCATGTCACCTTCCATCAAGCTATGACCTCACTCGACATTAAGTTTTGAAAGGAAGTCACTAACAATAAAATTGAGTCAATTCTCTCCAACAATACTTGAGAATTGGTAGATTTAGCTCATAATTGTCCTATTGTGGGTTGCAAGTGGATCTTCAAAAAGAAACTGAATGTAGACAAAACAATTAACAAGTATAAGATCAGATGAGTTGCCAAGAGATACATACAACAGAAGGAATAAATTATTTTGATACATATTCTTCAATTTTTTGGATGACCACCATCTAAGTGCTTATAACAATGATATTCATAAATAATCTCACAATCCATAAAATGAATGTGAAAAATATTTTTCTGCATGATGACCTTTATGAAAAAAATTATATGGATCAGCCAGAGAGATTTGTGACTCGTGAAAATGAGTTTAAGGTATTTAAGCTTGTTAAATCATTATATGGATTGAAACAAGCTCCTAAACAACAACATTAAAAGTTTGATAGTGTGATATCATCTTTTGGCTTCGTTTCTAATGATTATGATAAGTGTGTCTATTGTAAGCCATTCAATAATGTATTTATTATTCTTTGCTTATACGTATATGATATATTATTATTTGGTTCTAATATGAGAATAGCAAATGAGACAAAGTCATTTTATGTAGTAAGTTGGAGATGAAAGATATGGGTGCAAGTGATGTTATCAATAACCTTAGTTGAGAAATCCAGGTTAGGGATGATACTGAAACCCATGATTTATTAACAAACAGTGAGAACCCAACCTAACTGAGTAAAGATCCCATGAAGTCGGTTCAATATGGTAGTAACAAGATATTGGATGAGTAAGAGAACACTTTGTATCATGTGATACTTTCAATATATGTGTGTTTATCACTTATAAACCTAAAATATCCTTACTACAAGTTTAGGAAGATATTATTCTCTTAATGGGATCAAGTCATAGGATAATATATTAATAGTACATCCTTGGAGATGCTAAGTTAAATGATTGACACTGTTTGACTGTAATAGAAAAATTAAGTTGTACCTTAAAGTCAATCATAATATAGGATATGAATACATGACCATTAATGTATCACCCCAAAAGATAACGTCATCACCTTTTATTATGTTATACCAATAGACAACTTTATACCCACTATACATCATTGATATATGTAAAAGTCTTAAATTATAAAAAGTCATATGTTAGGGACTTATACATATGATGACCAAGAGGAGACAAAGTTTAGACACATATTGAAGAATGAGACAAACCCACATGCCCTTTTATATAATTGGTAACTCATAAACCTTAGTTCAAAGATCTTTGGAAGAAAATGTTAGACTACACGCGTGCGTTGGGCTTGTGCATGGGAATTGTTTTTAATTTATCTTTTTGCATGAAAATTTTTTTATCTAACAATCAAAAGTGTCCGTGTGGGAACGAATACAGGACAAAAAGGTGTGTCATTTGGATCGAATTTATGATTTGTGATCATCACAACATCTATAAATAAGAGATTAGGGATGCCTAATCTCAGGCTTTTGCATGAAATACTCTCTTCTCCTGCCTTTGCTCTTTGTTCTCCCTTTGCCTATGATGTTCTCTCTCGTTGTGTGATTGCTCACTGTTGTCCTTTGTCAAAAGGTGAATTGACTTAAAGTAAGGTACATAATTTTCAGTTGTGTGTGTTTTATCATCATAGGAAAGTAGTGGTAATCGTATGTTTTGTATAACAGGATATTGATTTCTCTAAGGCAAGTCCATAAGGGCGACTAACATAGATAAGTTCCTTTTCTAATTATTTCTTCTGTTTTTGTTTTTCGTACGATTTGTTTATGACTTATTTTTTATCTGCGACTATTGTTGATTGGGGCATGTTTATAATTGTTGCTTATTTGTTTATTATGCATGTATTTATATATTTTTTCCAACACTTATTACGTGCTCATTTGTGTAATACAATGTGAACACACTCATCATCAATGTGTCTTCTTAACTACCAACAACATTAACAAAGCAGTACTTTTCACCACCATTCACACCAATGGCAGAAACTCTTTTGGAATGAAACTCTTTCGCTCATCTCAGCTCGATGTAGATATGCCACTGATTCACACATATGCATTAATTTTAGCACTTGTTAGTAGTGGTAAGGTTCGCTAAGCAATAGGCTTCCAACCACTATTCATACCAAGAGTATGTGCAAGCTGTAGCTGGTTTTCTGGGGAGTGTTATGGCCAAAATAAACAATAGATTTTGTTAAACTAGTATCTTGGCTAGTTAATGTTTTGTACCTTTGCAAAGATCTCCTCAAGCTTGGCATATTGGAATGGTGTTGTTTAAGGGAAGAGCAATAAGTCTTTTGAAAGGAAGAAGAAGAGATATAGAAGGCCATGATCTCGATATCCTTAACTCTTTAGGATGTGTTTGATTTGTAGTGTCAGGCTTCTTAGAACTGTAGGCTTGGACTTACATGGGTTTATAACTAAGGTACCGATAAATTATTGTTTTAGGTTTGATTTGCAAGTAGTACTTATATTTATGTATTTTTGCGAAGCATGATAGTTACTTAAGAGAAAATAAAGAACTTAGGTTTTTACGCAAAATTCCTATATTTAGGGATGGCAATGAGGCAGTGTGGGGTGGTTTTTTTCGTTCTTTTTGTTCCACACTAAAACTTCTTTGTACACTCCACTTCGCATGTCTTGGGGATCAAACCCCGCACCTTCTTTGTTACAACCTGGTCCCACTTAAACCTACAAAAGTATTTTTTTAGAAAAAAATCAATTAATATTATATACTTAAAAAAACAATATCTTCTTTATGATATTTTATATTATTAAATTAGAAGTTATTATGTTTATATGTATACATTTATATTTATATAAATATATATGAAATACTTATAAATATATAAGTACATAATATAGGTATATTTTGTATAATATACACATATTTATATATACATGAATAACACCATGTTACGAATTTTCATATGATTATTGTAGCTGATCAATACCAGAATCAACCCTTTTCCCACACTGTGGGTTCATCTACATGAATTGTTAGGTTTAATTTTGATATGTCCTATTTCATCACATTAAAATATGAGAGAAGAAAATCACAGAAAAACCCAACAAATCAATACAAGCAGTCCAAACTTTTTGAAAATGCATATAAACCACCTCCCATGTCATTCTCTAGCTGCTAACTAGGTCATATTGTAGTTAGTATGTGTGCTAGAGGGATGCATCAATCATCGTTTGGATAATGACACTTAAGGAATCCCGAATATGATAGGCGGATGGAGAAAACAAATCCCAGGGCACTGTAAAATGACAATATTGCAATAAATACTCTAGATCAATCTTGAACTATATGAACATGATTGATTTTATTTATGTCCACATTATAGTATTTGGCTTTTGATTTAGTTAGATGCTAGCATTTAAAAATTAACTATTTTTGAGAATAATGGTTGAGAGGTTGATAAGAGATTCAAGAGAAAGGAGGTTGGGAGTTTGATACCTGACAAGTTAATTATTTTGATATCGGAGACTCGGCGTTGGTTAATCAGGTTTAGAACTAGACCTGTAAAATGAGATGAGTTATTTGTCGGTTGCCTTATCTGCATTGATAGGTGCTCGTTCTTGGTTTCTCTGGTGTGGTTCGATGAGATGAGCTTAGCAGGTCAAGCTCAGATTGGTTCATACAACTTAGTTCGCATGATATTTGTGTATATGCATGCTAACCTAATTAATTGGATTGACGGGCTAAGAATCTTTAAAAGATTGTATTAGACAGCTAATCTTCAGCAAGTATGGTGCTCATCGCATGGATTGATTAAGCTCCATAGATTTTCTTTTGTGATGAAAAACCTTTTTATGACATGCTCAGAAGTATCTCTCTCTCGATATATATATATATATATATATATATATATATATATATATATATATATATAAGCTTTTTAATGAAAATAAAGATGTTAGTATTAGCTTAGGAGAGTTAGCCAAATAAGAAAAGTATATAAACCACAATTTCTATCGACGTGTTCAAAAGAATGAAGTCAAAGAGACTCTTAGACATATGAAGTATGGTAAATCGATAGGACCAAACAATATTCCTATAGAAGTTTGGAAAATCCTAGGAGAG
>JAYKKT010000050.1:6530000-6790000 GCA_036023115.1 Brasenia schreberi
TAGTTCTTTAGTTGGTAAACTCTTTTTGGCATGTCTTTGCGTCATCAGAGCAATTTCACAATTCATTATTACTTCAGTATTTTGTGTTCAGTTTGGCTATATAATTGCCCGTTTGTTCTAATAAAATACTCCCTGTTTTGCTGCTTTGCTCGTGTACCACATCGAATATTCATTCTGTTTTTTGGTTTTTGCTATTTCTAATTTGATCTACGCTTACTTGTAGTGTTATTTTCACCAGTCCATCCTGCTATAAACATCTAAGGGGCCATATGTTTGGAGCTGGGGCCTTTTCAAATGGCTATGAGATTGGTTCAAAGAGGCCAAGGTTAGTGGAAACCAACCCATATTATGGAAGTGGTGGTGGCTACTATATTCAGTCTTTTCCTGTAGTTCGTCTGAGAGGCCTTCCCTACGACTGCAGTGATATAGATGTGTTCAAGTTCTTTGCTGGTTTGGACGTTGTTGATGTTCTTTTGACCAATAAACACGGGCGATTCTCCGGTGAGGCATTTGTTGTATTTGCTGGTTCTATGCAGGCAGAATTTGCTCTTCAAAGGGATAGACAGAATATGGGCCGAAGATACGTTGAAGTTTTCAGGTGCAACAAGCAAGATTACTACAATGCAATTGCCGATGAGGTGAATTCTGAAGGGGTTAGTGGTTACCGCAGCCCACCTCGTGGCCCCAAGAGATCCATTGAAAAAGAGAACATGGGGCATACTGAAATTCTTAAGCTTCGAGGCCTACCATATTCAACCACAAAATCCGATATCATAGATTTCTTCAAGGAATTTGACCTGACTGGGGCTAATATACACATCGTTAGTAGGTATGACGGGAAAGCAACCGGTGAAGCTTTTGTGGAACTTGCATCTGCTTCAGATTCAGAGAAAGCTATGTGCAAAGATAAGATGACGATCGGATCTAGATATGTGGAACTGTTTCCCTCTACACCAGAGGAACTACGCCGTGCTGCATCTAGATCAAGGAGTTGATGGTTTGATTTTTGTCCTTGGCCCTTTGCAGGTGCCCTTGGTCTATTTTCGCCAGTCTTTACATCTGTTGCAGTGGTCATGTTTAGATAGGAAGTTTTCTTTCTTTGTTACATAATATCATGACTGATTAGGTGTAAACTTTGCAAGAGACTCGTTAAGATTAACCTTCAATATCCCAATTTCCTGGTCTCCAATTCAAGATTGACTCTTAATCTATTGCATGCATGCACGGGTGCAGCAACGGCTTTTATGGCATGTATAGTGTGGTGTATGGTTGTGGTTGTTGGGGGTGATCATCACTAAAGATGTTCATGGGGAGAAGATCCTTCGCTCCCTGCGGGAACTCAACCCGAACGTGATGGATTTGAGGTGTGAAAATGGGGATGGGGACAAGGAGAGTGGGAAAATGACCGATGGGATTGAGGCAGGGATGGGGACAGCTGATTCCTGCCTCGCAAACTCGGCCTGGGTCCCTACACCCATTGATTCTACAAAGTTTAGGTCCTTTTGAGCCATAGTTTGGTTCGATTCAAGTTCTTTAGGTTGGAGTTTCGTAGAGTTTTGGTTTTCAATAAGGTTTTTTCATGTTCATATAGAAAAATTAGGTTGTAGGATGTATGTATTCTCCATCGATGGGTCTATATGGAAACTGTCACAAGTGAACAAGAGTCCTCACAGAGATCTGCGGGAAATACGGCGGCAGGGACCATCACGGGGATGGGGTGAGGTTCTGAAATGGGGACAGGGTGGGGACTTTGATCCCTCACCCTGCCCCCCCTGGAGAACATCCCTAATCCTGATTGCAATTTGACGCAGATCTCATTCCCTGTATTGTTTTTATTAACTGGAAGAAACATTCCACGAGTTAGTTAACACAGTGAAACTCTCAGAATAGGAGTTTCAGGGTCTATCCTGGTCGTTGGTTTGTCAGGGTGGCACCATGGAGTCGATCTTGATTGCTCTTCTAGGCGTATCTTTCCAGTAATATCCACATATAACCTTTTTTGTATTTTGGAAGGCAAGCTTGGGTGTGGCGCACTCCTTCCTACCAGATATGCACACCCTGGCCACTGACCGGTGGACCAACTTGAAGGTCTTCGAGTTCACCATCTAACCATGGCTCTTTGTGCACGTCCACATACACAGATTCGAGTCGTTATCTACCGTGCTCATGTAATTCAATGTTTTGAAGAAGTAACCCCTACACACACACACACACACACAGAGAGAGGAGAGAGAGAGAGAGAGAGAGAGAGAGAGAGAGAGAGAGAGAGAGAGAGAGAGAGAGAGAGAGAGAGAGAGAGAGAGAGAGAGAGAGAGAGAGAGATGAAATACATATTTTTTGAGCTAAACTTTGAGATTTACTCTTGATTACAGTTCGAGGGTCTTAAATCAATAAATTCAGTGACGGCTCGAACCAAGAAAATTTCTACAAGAAAGACATTTATCATGATTCAACAAAAAACTGTTCTTGAATTATTCAAGTGAACGGGACAGGTTCCAGTCCAACATTCTTACAAGCAAGTTTAAATCATTCATAACAAAACAGTGATAGCATATTCCATGACCTATGTCAGTAATTTCCCCCCAAATGTAACATTGTACGATCTCTCTCTCTCTCTCCCTGAACGACCAAGAAGATCAACCATACATGAGTGGTGACCACTCTTGGTTCAATCCCATAATCAGCAGACTTTTGATAAAAGTATTGTTTGCCAACTTCAACAAGCCCAGAATGACTACATGCAGCAAGAACATGAGTACAACAAATATGATCTGGTCTTATGCCTGCACTTAGCATTTCCTCAAAAAAGGTGGACGCTTTTGGTTCCACAACCGTGAATTGCATATGCTGAAAGCATGGAAGTCCAAGCTACTAAATCTGGATCTGTTATTTGATTAAAGACAGACTGTCACAGATGCAGCCATCCAGATTTTGCATACGCCTCTATAAGTGCTGTACTAACAAGAATATAACTGCAAATCCATCGCTTATAACATATCCATGAATGGTGCTTGATAACCTTGGCACTACCATCAGTGCACACGCCTGCAGAATGCTCACAACAGTGACAAAGTCGGGTGGCACTGTATCATCCCTCCGCATCATGATGAATAGATTTATCGCATCCTCCGAAAACCCATTTTGTTCACTTGAGTTCCACGACACAACACTATTTGTTTGCATTGTCTCAAACAACAGGAGAGAAGAATCCACAGACCCACATTTTCCATACACTGACACAAACGAGTTCGAAACATTTACATAAGCATCGAGTCCAGCTTTGATACTGTAACAATGTAAGCTCATGACAGCAAGCGAAGTTTTCAGTTCCGACAATGCTGGAAGGATCGCAATGAGTGTTGCCTCATTGGGTTTCAAATCTGTTCCCTTCCTCATTCTTTGGAACAAGTTCAATACATCATGGTAAAGCCCACCATCATTTACGCATCCTGCAAGAACCACATTCCATGAGACCACATCCTTTTTCAGCATCTCTTCAAACAATCTAACGGAAACATCAACAGCACCACATTTCATATACATGTCTAGAATTGCAGTTTCAACGAAATCATCTACCTCAAATCCAGACGTTACGATATAATCATGCACGGCTCTGCCTTGCTCAAGAACAGGCCTGAAGTACCTTCGCCATGGCGACTCTTGTGCTCTCCATACCGGCTTCCGCCATGCGCCAGAACATGTCCAAGCTAGTTTTGTAACACCCATTTCGAGCATACTCAGTGATGCTTAAGTTCCATGACTTTGGATCTCTGTCACGCATTTCGTCTAACATTTGCCGCGCATCGTTAAGGCAACCAAGTCTCACATGCATCGAAACAATGGATGCACCACCATACATATCTGATCCAAACCCAAATTTTATCAACTCGCAATGCACTTGCTCACCATGAACAAGGGTCTCACAAGATCTGGCTAGAGCGGAAAACGTGTAGGCATTGGGTTTCGTGATTGAAGCGCGCATTCTGCGATAGAGTCGCATCGATTCCAGCAAGTAGCCAGCACCATTCAGCTCTTTGATTAAGCCATTATATGAAAAGAGAGAGACGGGCACGACGAGATCGAGAATGAGATGGGAATAAGCAGAGAATCCTTGGGTGATGAAGATGCTGATGAACTCGACGACGTTGACAGGTTGGTGGACGTCTCCTGAGACAAGCAAACGAAAGTGGAGTTGCTTGCATTGCGATGTGCTGGTTGGGATCACGCGACCATGCATTCGTTCTTAGTCCTCCCACCCGGAGAGAGAGAGAGAGAGAGAGAGAGAGAGAGTCGATTTTAACGGGGGAGGGAAGAGTGAAAGGCAGAGCTGAACACCGGAATTTAGAAGACTCTATGAAGGTCTGAAGAGAAATTGGTAGCGCCGGCACATGCAATTCGGGTCAACCATGGATGTGAGAGAATCGGAAAAGAAGAGAGCTTGAGATTCGATTGTCGGCCCTCCTAACTCGCTCAAGCGCTATATGATGCATGATTTAAGAGACGGCACATCGCCAAAAATAATTCACGAGGCGTAGATGTGTCAATCTGCGCGGGGCCAGCCGGGTCCGACCCCAGCCCTGGTGTGCCAGGGAAAAAGCAAGCTGGACCAGGGCGGCCCATATTTTTGATGGCCCGGCCTGTCCCTGCCCATATCATATTATATGTATATCATACTATTAATTTATAATATAACACCGAGAGTGTCAGCTCAACGGTAAAACGTTGTTGCTGCTAGTGGGGAGTTCGACATCTCAAGGGTGCATGTGTGGGTGGGTGTGTCAGGCTTCGACCTCTTCTTGTAACAAAAATTTATTTATAATATATATATATATATATATATATATATATATATATATATATATGTACGTGTATGTGTATGTGCATGTGCATGTGCATGTGCATGTGCATGTGTGTTTACATGTAGGCAGGTTCAGGTCCAGATGACAAATTTGAACTCAGTTGGGTGAGGCAACAGAATTTCGGATCCAAATCTAAATACTGTATACTGAGTCTGACTCTGACTAATCAGATTCTACTTTTGGTAGTCGGCCATCTAAACAGGATTGGATTTTCGGATTTTGAATGCCCAAAACCGGACACGGTTGACATACCGAACTAAAGATAGGCTAACCAAGCCTTTTCGGCACTAAGTAGAGTTTTACATGAGTTCTTTGTCACCATTGTTTTCTATCATCTGTCATATTATCATTGTTTTTCTTTTATTTTTCCTGGTACAACGGAAAGGCCAAAACCACATCCTCAAACTCATGACCTTCAATGAGTTGACCATCTAGCCAGGTGAGCTATTGCTCACTGTGCATATGCTAATTAAAGCTCATTAAGAGTGAAAGTCAGAGTCTTTTGATCCCTATATCCTACACTCGCTTCTAAGAACAAATCCTGAACTTACTAGGGTGAAAGACCATCAATAGATGTTGTAACTGCATCTGCATGGAATCGTTGCAGCAGTTCTCGTTTTAAACAGAAAACACAACCATATAATGAACCATGAACATGGCTTCATATTTGTACGAGTGAGTGGAAAGATGTATCTCTATTAGAATCAACTCAAGGGGGGAAAGTTTATAGGTTTACTACATAAAAGTGTAACATAATTGTACAAGCTTCCTCTTGGCCTTGATACCATTTCACTTGCCCAAAGCAAGACATCCTACCTGCTGCAAATAAACATGGATATCCTGCACATTAAACAGTAAATCGGGAATTCTAGTCTTACGGCTTCACCATTTCCAAGTAATGATTATTGAACCAGAAAAAGAAAAACTAGCAGAATACTTGTAAATTATTGTATTTGCCAGTTCCTATATGCACAACGAATTCTTAGGATAAACTTATTGGTTGTACTTTAACTTTGAGCAGTGAATCTAAAACGTTGGGGCATTTTGCATACAGTAGCAGAACAAATATGGTTCCTCTAAACAACACACCAAGTTATTTCACTTTCAAAGTATTATGTAAAGACCACATCGCAAAAGCTAACTTGGATAATTTAGCTGGTGATTGGATCTCATCCAAATAAGCGTCAATAAACAATGCCAAATAATAGAGCCTACTGAAACATGCTCCAATGTCGCCAAAAAGGACACAAGTATCATCCTCTCTAGTCATTTAGTGTGATGCAGGAACTGGGGTGAGACATGCAAGTACCACTGCCATGTTTTTCTTTTTCAAAATTATTTTAGCTTATCTTTGCATAAGGATGCTGCCTACATGGATGGGAGTTGGGGAATGGTACTATCATGATAGTTCAGTTGGGACTAGAAAATCAGGGGCCTATAATGCACCAAAACGTTTCATTCAGGTTATTGTGGTTTATCTAAAAAGTACATGATACAGTCTTCCACGTATTGAGAGCACTGACATGCATGCATAGGCCTTTGCTTTCAACCTGGTGGTGATTTATTGTCCATTATCCGCTATTTTCCGCCCCTTTTTGATAGGCAAGCTGGGTTAGACCGATCCCCTACCAAACACTGCATGGGTATTGTATTGAGAGAGCCAAACCTCTAGCCAGTAAGCTATGCCTCTTTGCAGCATGATGAAGCATAGGTATTACCTTTGGTTGTGCTCAAGTGGAGCACCTAATGGGTCCTAAAATCATCTGGCCATGCTTACCACCATAACTGCATAAGCGTTCACTATAAAATTTCCTTGCCCCCTTTTCAAAAGAAGTTTAGATGCACACCCCTCAAACCTATAGCAACTCTATCATATTAAAATGGTACCACACACACATTAAGCTGGTATTATAGCTATAGTAGGTATGGATCTGCCAATGGTGCGGGACGCCGAATATCACCGAAGCTGCTTTTAGAAGGCTTGACTTGTCATAGTGAAGAATATGTTATCATGTAATTCTTGGGCTCAAATCCAGTCACTCTTGGGTTGGTTCCATGAAATAGAACACAACATAAGGATTTTGCACTTAGGGGGATCATCAACTAAATAATCTTCATTTTCTCCTTGCTGAAGATCCTCCTCATCATCACCAGCACCCTCTGCTTCGAAATCAAATTCTTCTTCTCCTTGATACTGTTGTTGCTCTCCTTCCAAATTAATCCATGCAATGTCTTCTTCAGTTAGGAGATGTTCAGTTAGGAGGACATTTTCTTCACTGTCTTCTATAATCCAATATTCTAATATATCAAAATTATCCAAACTTATTGGATCAAATTGGCTTTCTTGTCTATTTACTTTTTTTACTTGCCTACAACAAAGAAAGATAAGCAATTAGTAAATAATATTAACAATTGAAGTCAAACAATTTATTGAATTAATATTTAATTACTAAGTAATACAACGTTACCTTTCACGAAGGTACATGTTACAACGAATAAAAACTAAATCATTCAGTCGCTTATGTTTCAACGTGTTGCGCTTTTTTGTATGGATGTGTTCAAAGACACTCCAATTCCTTTCACAACCGGTTGCACTACATGTTTGACTTTGAGATAGATTGATTTTAACATATTCTTGGGTTATTTTCCAAAATAAGCAACTTGCTACACCTGGTGAACTTTACGTTGGACATGTTAAAACATGGGGTTATATAAAGAGGTGGCTGCCTTAATTTTCCCGTCATTACTTCTGAATTTCCCGCCAGTTTGCTAGTTTAAAGTGTTGTTGGTTTTCTTAAATTTCTTTTCCTTGTAAATGAAAGTGTCAAAAGGGATTTTCTCCAAATGATTTCAAAGACAGTTGGAACAAACTGAACTCTTTGTGCTAAATATGTTAAGGCTGCACTTACAGGGAAAGGGGATAAGGTGCTATCTTGATGACACATTTTGCATCCTGGACTTCAAAATGCTGACTATAATGAATGTCAGACAAATAATGCCAGAACCATCTCAAGCTTGTTGCCTACAGGAGATGGACATACCCATTAATCAGGTCTGTATGATATGCCGAAAAGGCTCCAAACATTAATTGGACTGAGTTTACCACCAAGCGAATAGAACAAGAGGATACCAATGGTGAAGCAAATTAGAGAACTTAGTCAACAAAGCAAGCCAATGCACGGATTCAAATTGGAACTTCACCATATTCGGCCGCTCTTTGCTGGTAGACATAACATCAACAAAACAGAAAGGATGAGAAAGAAGACCAGCCGTGTGTAAGACATGAAGCAAGATGTCATATCATGTATACTTCATTGATAAGAATTCCCTAACTTGAATCAAAATGGTGCGTTTTGTGTTTGGCACCTATGGGCCTTATCTTAACTAAACTAAAACAACAACTAAGCCTTTTCCCATTCAAGATGGGGTTAGTCAAATACATGGATTATTTGTTTATAGAGCTCGATCATGTGTCATGCTAACAATTAACTCAACATAAACAAGATCATTATTTATTGCTTCCTTCCAACACTTTTATGATCTTTCTCTTCCTCTTTTAACATTTTCACTCTCTAGTTTCTCGTACCTTCTTACCGGAACTTCTTTTGGTCATCTTTCCATGTGTCCAAACTATCTAAAATGATTTTTTCTCATTTTCTCATCTATCGACCACTCCTAATTTGTTTCTAATAACCTCATTGTGCATATGGTCTTTCATTGTGTGACCACACATCCATCCCAATATCTTCACTTTTGAAACATATCTTTTGTACATAATAATCATTAACTATCCAATACTTAGAAGAATCAGAACCATAAAATATTACCCTTCTAATTGGTGCTCTATAATATTATCTTTCCACTTTAGTGGTATCTTCTAGAATACCTTATACACCTCTCTATTTTAACCAAGCCGCATTAATCTATACATAATATCTCCATCAATTTTTTATCGTTCTAAAAAAACTGACCCTAGAGGGATACAAAGTTTGTCAATCTTAATTTCTATATCATATAACCAAGTGATCAACCTTGCATTCCATATATCCTGTATTTATTCTACTAAGTCGAACCCTTTACTACACTAAGCCGCATAAATAGACTGTGGACTCCTGTCTCTCAGAAGCCTTCCTATTGATATGAATGCAACTATCACTTATTACTGCACACTATAAGCAATAGTGTGTTGGTAATGTAACACCTCTTTAGCCCAGTAAAACGTTTCATCCTCAACCCTTTCCCATTCCGATGGAGTAATACTGGGTTAAAACTGCCATGCTTAAGATGCCAAGCTTCCAAACGAGAGGTGGTTGACCTCCATAACTCAGAATGTGCCAAATAGAATAAATGAGGCCGAAATGAATTTAGCCCTTCCGCCATGGGATTACATCAGTAGTAACTAATATGACACATCTTACATCTTGATTGAATTTAGCCAGACCATTCAGATGGATACAAGAGAAGAAGAAGAACGACTGTTCGGCCTGAATTGAGGTTTTGTTACCTTTCACATGCTATGTTCTCCTTAAATCCTAATTGAATTTCTTATTGCAAAGTACAAAAAATTATTCTAACGAATCGGTTTCACACTGCAGACGCATAATTCTCATCAACAAGGAAGTACCTGAACAGCTAACACACACGTACACGCACGCGCGCGCGCACACACACGCACACACACACACACACACATATATATATATATATATAGATAGATAGAGAGATAGATAGATAGATAGAGAGAGAGAGAGAGAGAGAGAGAGAGAGAGAGAGAGAGAGAGAGAGAGAGAGAGAGAGAGAGAGAGAGAGAGAGAGAGAGAGAGAGAGAGAGACTTACGGTCGCGAATTGTAATGCATAAAAGACGTTAATCCTTCTGGTTATCCATTTTCTCCACTTTCCCCTACAGTGAACCGTTCCCCTAGCGATCATCAAAACAAAGCATGAATCAGTTCCACCAACTACTCAAAATTGAGAAAATGGAAAAAACCGTCAGCCATAAAACGAAAAGTTCGTCTATCTTGCAAGAAATTACCTCAGAACTCGAAATGGCCTTTCTTTTTTCCAATTGTCCAGAAGGATCTGAAGAAGTCGCGAGTGCATTCGCGCCTGCGCAATCCACTTCCAAGAATCAGAGAGAGAGAGAGAGAGACAAGGAGATAGAGTTTCGCACCTCTTGCTGCTTCTTGAGATCTCTATCGGGTTTGATCCAAAGGAAATACGCGAGTGTGAAAGCGACGGCCCAGGAGGCGAGATTGGCGCCTCCCTTCAATCTGCCCATAGTGTTCCCCACAAATGATCGAATGCTACCCACCCCCTTCCTCCAATAGCTCTACATTCTCTCTCTCTCTCTCTCTCTCTCTCTCTCTCTCTCTCTCTCTCTCTCTCTCTGTGTTCTTGCCTGCCTTTGCACAACCTGAGCGTGTACGTAGAAAAAGAGAACTTTAGACGAAGGCGCGGGGGAAGGGTTAAAAACGAGACTGTGTCGGGTACCACGCCCATCACTCGACCCGACTCGAATCGAACCGAACCATGACACGACATGAAATTAAGCCGATCACCCGACCTGAAAGGAATCAAACTGACACAACAGGACATGAAAACAATAAGGGGTGGGAAAAAAGTTAAAACAAGAATGTACGGCACCCGGAACAAAACCAAACTGACACGATACAACACGAAATTAAGCCGAGAATAAAAAGGGCAAAGAAGAGTTAAAACTATAACGGGCACCACGCCTTTCACCTGAACCGACCCAAATAGACATAACACGACACGAAACAAAAGACGATAAAGGGTTGGAAAATGTCGGACTTTACGTCTTTCATGTGTTCCGAAAAAAACTACAAAACCGACACAACAAGATACGTAATTAAGCATAGAGTAAGAAGGGTTAAAACGAGGGCGAATGACGGGCGTCCTACCTTTCACCCGACCCGAGTCGAATCAAATCGACTGGACACAACCCGAAATGAAACACAGTAAAAGAAGAGCGGAGAAGAGTTAGAACGACCAAACAAGAGCGGATACCGGGAACCACGCCTTTCTCGCTAACACAACCAAACTGACACGACACGACACGACACGACACGACATAAAGCGGCATCTTTTACCAGTGTCATCTGCTCTGTCGTCCCTTCTCTCTCTCTCTTCTGCTGTCTCAGGTTCAGAGGAAAGCGAAGATGCCGCCGAAGAAGATGGGGGTGAACAGCAAGGCGGAGGCGGCGAGGGAGCGAAAGAGCGCGGCGGAGTCCGAGCGGAAGGCGAAGGAGGTGCGCGACAAGGAGGACGATTACTGGCGCGAAGCCGGCGAAGGGCAGAAATCCCGTGCTGTCAAGAAGAAGGAGGAGGACGCCGCGAAGCGCGCCGAGGTGGCCGCGCGCCGGGCAGAGGTTCGGCGCCTTGCGGAGATCGAGGAGAAAGAGCTCGAGAAGGCCGGGAAGAAGCCGGACAAGAAATCCATGCGAGTCTCCATCCCCGTCCCTAAGGTCACTGGCGCCGAGCTCGAACAGAAGCGCGAGGAGGAGCGCCGCCGGATCCTCCTCAAGGCCGATGAGGAGAGGAAGCGCCAGAGCCGCACCGCCGATGAGGAGGAATACGAGCGCGTTGTCCTCGTCCAGAACACGAATCGCGCCGACGATGTCATCGAGGCGCATTCCGTCGAGGACGCCCTCGCTAAGATGTCCGTCGGTCAACCCTTGCCCGTCGATCGGCACCCGGAGCGGAGGCTCAAAGCGTCCTTCAAGGTACTCGATCGGCTGTTAGCTAGTTCTTATTTTTCAATCCAATTTAAATGTTTCCGTCTTGTATCCTATCTCGGATCCTGATGCATGAGAACGGAGCGATCCTTGCCTTAGAAGTTATCCCTCTTATATGGATTAGGATCATCATGGAAGATGATGGATTGGTTCGGTTCTCTCTTTACCTTTTTTTTCTTTTTTTTCTTCTTTCGTTGATCATGTAGGTACTCGGTCGGCTGTTTGGCAGTTGTTGTTTTCGATCGGATTTAGATGGTTCTATCTTGTTTCCCAATCTCAGATTCCTGTTGCATGAGAACGGAGAGATCCTAGACCTAGAAATTATGCCTTTTGAATGAATCTCGTTGATAAGGATGGCAATGTCTACCTGCCCGGTCCTGCATGGGGCGCGTTCTCAAGGGGAAAGCCCACCCCACCCCACGAGAAGACCCGCATGCGGTCTGGGCGGGTTACGGTTTAAGGTAAACCCACATAATATTTTCTTTTTCGTGTTCTCTATTCTGCATCTCTGGAAAACCATTCCGATCGCTATGGAAAGTACTCATTTCTTGCCAGGTTTATGCGATTGATGCATATTTTTGTGTTGGATTTAGGTTTTAAGGTAATTTTGTCCATTTCTGTGTATCCCTTTTTGGTTCTAAATCAGATCACTTCTCGTGAAATCTTCATTTGTATATGTTGGTTTTTGAATCTCTAGGCTTTCAGGATCAAGATTCTCTTTGTTAGGGTCGATGAGTTTGCTGCTCAGTGTTTATCGTACATGTTATCTTTGCTCGATGTTGGAGATATAGGGAAAAGGATGCTTCTTTTGTTATTCATTTACTGTTGTGAAGTGTATATGTAATTCATGAAAGGTTGCTTTACCAGGGTTTATTGGGTTTTCATAATTCATATATCTGCAGTCCTGCCCTCAGTGCACTTTCCTTGAATGCCTTGTTCGTAATATTTCCGTTTTTTGGTTTATTAGTTTTCTGTTGTTGATTTCTTTATGATATGTTAAATGGTTTTGGATGTTGATTTGAGATCTGGAAATGTTTGTGATGCCCAATGATGGAAACCTATTTGTGTTGGAGCAGTTGCATTGGTTTTCAGCTTGCACTTCTGCATCCACATTGCCATCTTTTTGATTCCCTTCTTCTTCTTCCTTTTCTTCTTTTTTGTAGAAGTGCTTGTTGAACACCTTTGTCATGGCCGTCAACGAATGTTTATAGCTATGAGATCCGAGGGCATTGTAGAAATTAATACATTTTGTCCCATGGTTAGAGCAATTTGTTTGTGATGACTTCCTGAAAGTTTTATCTCTTTGCTGATTGCCCATCTTTTCTTTGTGATCACTTACTAAAAATTTTACCTATATGCTGTTTGCCCATCTCTTCTTTGTGGTTGCACTTGTATGTTTTCTGGTTTCTTCTCAGTAGCTCTTTATATGGTGTATGGACTGGATCAGAATTCTGTTGTCTGATCTTTAAAATCTTTAGAGACCAATGTGGATAACTGAATTGACTTTTAGTGGTTGCAATGGCTTCTCAATTGTGTTGTGCGCTACCCCCTCCCCCCCCCCCCCCCCCCCCCCCCCGCCAAAAAAAAAAACACAGACACACACAGAATTGCTCATTCATTATCTTTGTGTAGCCATTAATGAACGATTTGTATTTGTGAGATCTGGTGGCATAATGGAAATGTGAGTTGTGTCTATCTCATGCACAACAGACAATTCAAATTGGGCATATTGGCTGAGCTTTTTCAGGGTAAGGGCAAATAAATAAATAGATAGGTAGATAAATACATGTGTATAACTTGGTATATACTAGCACACTTAGCATATGCCAGGTTTTCTCTTTCTCTCTCTCTCTGTGTGTGTGTGTGTGTGTGTGCATGTACGCATAACGATCCTCTAATTCATGTTGTAAAATATTTAATATTAACTGTTCTTTTAAGTATTCTTTTTATGGGTTGAAGCATGGTGGTGGTCGGTTGTAGCAACTAGCAAGGTCAATGTGGAGTTTGATCTCCAAGACCCAAGGGGTGGGGCAGGGTCTTGTGGGAGGTTTCCTTTGTGGAACTTGGCTCAGTCTGTCTTTGCCTTATGTTTTTCATTTTCCCTTCTTTTGTTAATCATGTGTGATTTTGTGGCAGGCCTTCGAAGAGGCGGAGCTTGCAAAACTGAAAGAGGAGAAGCCGGGGCTGACACATACACAGTACAAGGACATGATCTGGAAGTTATGGAAGAAATCACCAGACAATCCTATCAACCAAGTACAGCCATTGGGCCAAATCAATTGATTTGATAGTTTTGATTGGTTGTGATTTTCTGTGGTTTATCACTTTTTGTCTATTTTGCTTTCAAGTTAGAACCTTGAGAGATGTCATCGGTCACCAGACTCACCACTTTGCGTACATTTGATCCATAAGCTATTGGTTACAAGAAAATGCTTAAAATCCAAAGAATCCAAACTGTTGCATCCAAAGTAAGAAAATGAAAAAAAAATGAATGAAGGATGCGTTTGTTCAGGTACATGGTGGTAGGAGGATGTTAGACACATTGGACCGCACCATGTGGAGAACAGGAAAGAGAACCATTGTTCTAACTTCTAACAAAAAGGATAGAGTATTTTATCTATCATGTCAGCTACAAATATTAGTAAGGCTATTGTTTGCATTCCTTTTTACATGTAGTTGAAATTTGGAGATTTGCTAGCAAATTTGTTGGAGGAATCTGATAGGAACATTCATTTTCTTGACAGTAAATTTCGTTATGTCTAATCTTAAAGGATCTTAGATGGAAAGGTTCCAAGGAAGTTGATTTCATAGACTATCCTAACACAGAATGCAATAAATGGCAATAGAGAAATGCTAAAATCAGATGAGTTTTTGAAAATAGACGGACCATATCAAAATGGCACAATATAGTGAGTGAAGTGAAAACCAAGTGCATAACAAGGATTATATCATTATATAGCATACAATGCATTCAAGGTGTTGGAAGTATTGCAAAGAAATGGCAAAACATTATCTTGATTTTTCAAATTTAAACATGGGATGATTCAAGACAGATCGGAATGGGGATTAAGAATTCATATAGCTTCCCCAGTTATAGTGGGGAAGGGCTGACTGTTATGTTGAGAAAGTTTCCAGCAGTATCCATAGCACTAGCAAAATCTAGTTCCTCATGTTCCACTTCAGAGCACTGCCTTTTAGTCATGCTAGCTAATTTTGGGTGAAGTTAACCAAGCAACAAATGTTTTGAAATGGCAAAGCTTCCCCCTAAATGTACCCCAACATTGATGCCTTTAAACCTGAATTTGCAAACTTTGTAGTTGGAGCTGGGTGACAGGTGGGTGACTTCATTTCCATACCTGGACTGTATTCGGTTCCACATGATGCCTGGTTTGAATTGGCACGATCTAGCGTAGCCTGCAAACAAAACGTGGTAGTTTATGACCTATTGTGTCTATTGGCTCATGCTATAATTTTTGCTTACAAGATGGTTTCGTCAGGCTTTAGTGACGTCTTGTTTCCATTGTCTCTGGCATATAAAGAGGTTGAATTTGCTGTTTCTTTGCTTGTGAGAAATGGTAATAGAAACTTGAGTGTACACCTAGAAGCATGACTTCTGCAATCCTAGAGCATATCTGTTGCTTTCTTGTCTTGTTTTAGGTTCAAAATGTATGTAGGGTAATTCTTTATTGTTTTGAGGATGAACGACTCAGATTTATTAGTGCTGAGGAGAAACAGTAAAAAATAAGTCAATGTGACACCTGGCAATCAATAAAATGATAAGTGACTAATTAAATCCCAAAACATGGATTCGGGCTAGATGATTGGCAGCTGTAAACCTATTCAGTCCTTTATATCATCAATATATAACCCCTGACTCCTGATGAATTCTCCTCAAGTAATTTCTGCATGCATTTACTCGTTGGGAAACTGTCGTCTTGCTTTTGAAAGATAGCACCATGTGTCGCAAAAGTGTCGGAAGGAGTTAACTCCTAATGCAGCAAAAGATAGAGCTTTATGGTGTGGGCATGGCTAGCTCCAGCCGGAATCGAGCCGGCCGCGAAACTGGTCAAACCGGCACTAGAACCATAACTGGAGGACTCCTCAGTTCAGTTACGGTTCATGGTTTCCATATATTGACCCGCAACCAGAACCAACGATTCTATAGAGAATGTTAGCTCAACAGTAGGAAGCCCTCTACCATCACGGTTGGTGGGTAGTTCGACTCTCATAGAGCACGTCTTGCGTCTTTAGATTGCAAATAGCTTTGTATTTCAAAAATAAACGCTTTATATGTATTTACCAAACACCTTGTCAAAGCAGTTTGTTAGCTTAATGGCAGAACTCTTCTCCACCGACCTATTTGATTAGAGTTTGACTTTCCAGAAGGCACTAGCTCGTGTTGTTAAAAAAAAATTGAACCTCGCCTCAGCGGCTCCGATAGGGAACTGGAACCAGGCCCCAGGAAGTTCAGTTTCGGTTCCAAACAATGTAAAAATCGTATTGGGTCTCGTATCAAAGAGAGACTGCTACACGATAATCATATTGTACCGTACAATATGGTACAATATAGACCTGTTTTATTTAGTCAAAGAAAATATTTTTAAATTAATATTTTTAAATTTATTATTATTATTATTAATGTATATTAATATATTAAGCTATAGTTTCGAATTTCTTACTTTTTTAAAGGATGACAGGAATCTTGCTTGTATAATATAAAGTATAAATAGTTAGTACATTGCTCGAGTACGCCTACAGTACAATGGGCTCAATGAGCCTAGTTGCACTAAGTATTGTTACTGTATATATAATAGACCTAACGAGCCTGCAGCCTAGTTGCAGCAACTGTACACTCTACTGTTAGCCAATATACCTAAGATAATGACTTGTAGTACTTATAGTTTGGTATAATAAATATAACAGAATGTTAATATATTATTCTAATATATGATACGGATATGATACATAGAGTATCACAATAATACAGTATGATACACAAGCTATGCGAAGGATATAGAATGATAAATGAACCCAACGATACAGATATGTAGATCGTATCGATCCAACTACTGATGTACGATATTATTTTATCGTACGATATTTGGTTCCAAGTTTCTAGTAAACCTTAGTTCCAGTTTACCTAGAATCGGACATGTCTACTATGGTGTTGACCCACTTAATGTCGGAAAAGGCTTGATTGTTGTTGTTGTTGTTGAGCCACTGTTGCCAAGAGCCAACCTCCTTTTCTTGATACCATAGAGAGGCCCTTGGTCGAAGGAGATGGAGATCTCTTGTCATGAGGATGGACCAGGATATTACTTTCAGGCCAAGCTTTCTTGCTATGAAAATAATCACAAGACATGAGAGCGATGCTCTACTCATCCTTACTGCAAAGTGCACATAGATTATCTAAGTGAATGCCCCAAACCTTCGTCATCCTGGTCGGTAACTTTTCTATGGCAGCCTGAAGTACATAGTCCAAGGCTCCACTTGTATTTGGTTTTTCGAGGCAAATCTCGGATCTCAGAGAGCATGATATCAGGGCACATATCTACAGGCATTGATATCCTTTGCACAGACAACTGGTGCAACATGGCTCTTTCCTAAAATCACGCTGAACTGTGCATCTAGATTATACATGTAGCGTTGCATACATGGTTTTTATTTTAGATCAAAAGGTCTCCTAGAAAAAGGAATGGACTTTTGAACGTTAGGAGTTTCAAGCTTTAGCAAAATTGGTCTTCTTGACTTCACAAAAGTGCCATAGATTTCCAAAGGTATCACCTTCTAGGTGATTTAGCTCATCTCTGTCCGTTAATAGATGCAACGTTGGGGAAGGTCTGTCTTCATGCCTTCCTTCTTCAAAGATTTTAATGCATCGTGCAATCTAGACTTGCTGATGTCTTGGATCTTTGAGTCATGGCTTTCTGAAACGGATGAGTAACGATGTTCTTTTACAGTGTATACCATGACTTGCCCTTGAAAGTTGAAACTACTATATTATCAAGACGAGGCTTAATTATGTTTATCATAAATAGAATCATGTCAGTCATATTTATGATGGTTTAATAGTTAACGATTTAACTTAGCGCATATGGGTGTGCCAAAATTTAGTCATTCTCTCTCTCTCTCTCTCTCTCTCTCTCTCTCTCTCTCTCTCTCTCTCTCTCTCTCTCTCTCTCTCTCTCTCTCTCTCTCTCTCTCTCTCTCTCTCGTATCAGGTCCCATTACTCTCAAAGGACATTATATGCTCTAAACAAGGACCTAGGTGGCATGGCTACTCAGTTTCTCTTATAGATTGTGATCCTAACGTGCCAGTCCTCATATATTATCTGTTCCATGAAAGAACAAAATACAAACTTGTATCGTTTAACAACAGCTCCTGCTAATTTTTTTACCTCTAAAAGTATGTTAAGCATGGAACGTGAAGGAGGGAGGCTTATATGGAGTTTGGCAAGCAGGCTTATCACCGTGCAACTCTGGGCGGGAACATTTTTTTCTTTTACTCATACATTTCTGCAGTTGGAACCAACTGATTCAACCTGCACCAGTTACTGGCTGAGGAAGATCTCATTGTGTAATTGAAACTACAATTCCATTATATCTTGATGTTGTTCTACATCTTGGAGGTCACCTGATTTTACAGATGACCTTTGATGCAATAAACTGTTTTCATGATTATCATGCTTCAGTGAATTTGTCGATTGAAGCTTTATCTATTTGTTGCTTAAAGATTGCAAACTTCTGGTTTGTAAATCTTGAAGGTTGAGGTTAAGGTAGTATTCG
Organism: Brasenia schreberi; assembly: GCA_036023115.1. Lineage (NCBI taxonomy): Eukaryota > Viridiplantae > Streptophyta > Magnoliopsida > Nymphaeales > Cabombaceae > Brasenia > Brasenia schreberi. Next base: position 6,548,402 of record JAYKKT010000050.1, read on the forward strand.
GTCATCATGTTATCAATTACATTTCTCCTTTATTTCATTCTTAATGAAAGATTGGACAGATTCAGAACTGAAAGTTTTACGCTTTGGTTGGATCGCATTTCCATTCAGGTTGTAATTTCTGTTTAAATAGGATGATAATCCATTTGCATAATTTGGCTAAGGAACCTTTTACAAGTGCCTATAGAACTCCCCTTATTCCTAATGCTTGTACCTACAAATGTCTCTCATAACATAGATCTGGAAGTAACATTTGCTTCGTTTCAATTTTGCAGGTTTCAGGTGATTGATGATACTGCAGACAGACTGTCAGTTCATTGCCACAGTTTATGTCTCCTAAAGAGAACACAACAATGCTCCACTTTATAATGAATGTGTATGATACATTTACTTGGGAACCAAAAAAATGTGTATCGATGCTAGTTCATAAGTTGGTTTGTTTTCGGCACTCGCTCACTTGACTAGGGGACTCTACTCGCAAGTTGCAGGTGGTGAGTTCAGTACCTGGGGTGTGCATACTCCAATTGTAAAAAAGGTTTGTTTGTTTTAAGGTACTGCGAATCTGCATGATCTGAGGTATCCTTATGTTAATAATTGTCTGTAGCGGATTATCGTAAAATTGTCCAGCTGAGAGCCTTCATTATTTGCGATGAATGTATCTTTTGATTTCCATTACTGAAAATGTGTTACCTTCCAAACACATACTGTCAACGTAACTGTACCATTCATATTCTTCCAGCAAGCTTTAAACTCCCACTAATTTTCACCACTGCCGAATGCCATCGTACCACCACCATCATCCACTGCTAAAGCCAGGCCAAACAGATACTTCTGTCTTTTGTTTCTAAAACAAGTAATCACTACAACGTTATCGGATTTACTCTAACTGTTAATATATATATATATATACATTATCTTCAAAACGGTTACATGATTTTTATTGAAGTCACCAAGCAAATGCTTGATCCGCTTATCCAATTTTCAACTTTAACGATCTTTTCCTAAACATTACAGAAATTACATGGCAGACAGAGGTGAACCATTCAGCTCAACAAAACCCGAGAGCACAATCCGGCTCCTTTCTTTGACCTTAGTGCGGTACAACACCCTGAAAACATGACAAGGAATTACTAAGAGTCTGATGGCGAGGAAAAACATGGTTTATCAACAAATGCAATGATGGAGGAAAGGAAAAGATAGTTACACTTCGTACCTTGTTCCTTGTGGCCACATTTCCGTGATGAATGTTTCCCCCGGAAAAGCATGTAAGAGAAATCTTCCCATCAGGCTCTTCACATGACCAGGCTCACCACCGCAGCAACAGTTGATGACGGCACGGATTGCAAATCCCAGTGTGCACAAGCCATGCAGTATCGGGCGAGGGAACCTTCCATACAATTCCTAACCATGTCAAAACAGCTTTTTGGGTGCATTCCTAATAATAAAGGTTGAGAAACACCTTGGTTCATCATGGATTTTCTAGTGGAAATTGGCTACATACATTGCATGTGCTTGCATGCATATACATCACTCCTGTCTAAGTCATAAATTTTGCCTGAAATCACATTAGGTTCCTAGGATTGAGAATCGATCAAATAGGGATCTTAAGTTCCTTTGATTTTTTAAAAAAACATATTTAATAAAAACAAGCTTTCTTATTTAATAAAATCAACTCATCTGGTACAATCAATGAAATACTTCAGCTTTTGCTAGCAAAAAAGTAACATGTATATATATACATATAAATGAGAGAGAGAGACAGAGGGAGAGACCCAAGGTAAGGAATCTTATTTTCCATATATGTAAGAGAAAAATAAGCAACAAGTTAGCACTATAGACTGTAAATGCGAATCATTTACTCACCACAAAGACTATATAATACGTAGGACCTTGTAATGTATAACACTAAAGATGGCAATGCAAGAGCAACAAATTGGAGGTCTGGTCCATGAAAATCTAGGCACTATCAAGCAAAATCATTGACATTGCAAAAGATAAAATACTTGTGCAAATGGGGTTTCCTGCATAATACTTAAACTGGATGGAATAGTCTCATAATTATTCCAGGAATAGGCTACAGATTCTACTTCCAAAGCTGCTGGGCTATTGAATTTAGTTTTGGATTATGTTCAGCAGTGGTGGCTTTGATCCTAATTTGAAACTTCTATGTAATGCTACAATCTATCTGAAAGCACACGAAAGGAAGGAAAGAATAATTTTGGCTCGGCTCCTCTGAAGCAGTATAATAGAGATTATTGGATCTTGCTGCTTAAATGAAATGATATTTCTAGTGGAAATGTTAAACAGTATTATCTTTGAAAAACACATGTGATTACAGGAAATGTTTAACTGCCAAGGGACATTATAAACAAGAAGATTAGTGATATCAACAGAAGCAACTTCCATATCACAAGCATCATGCTATTTCAACTAAATGAAAATATCTGAAAACAGATGAAAAGTGCAGGAAAAAGTTTCTCCCATCTTTTAGGTAGCAACAAGATTAGTGAAATCAACAGAAGCAACTCCCATATCAGAAGCATCATGCTATTCCAACTCAATGAAAATACTGAAAACAGATGAAATGTGCAGGAAAAAGTTTCTCCATCTTTTAGATACCGTAAGCTCCCATATGATTATTAAACTAATTCTAGAAATATAAACATTCGTTGTTGAAAAATATATAAGGATCACGGCCAGTGATATACAGCATCAAGGCCAAATCTATATGATTGTCTGCTTTCTATCACTAAAGAGGTAGAGAAGCAGCAGGTAGTAGTGTAGGCTTGTTTAGCAAGTCTACACTGATTACTAGAAAGGCAGCAGGTATTGGTGTCTTGGGAGATGTACAGCTGCAAACGGGAGTGGAGTCCACCCACGCTGAATTTGCCACAGAGTATCTTTTGATATGTACGGATTACCTCTAAAGCAGAGCTCCAATAGTCGACACTGTTGTTGGCATTCTCGAAATCCTATCACCAGAGTTGAATTCAATTAACCAATCCTCCCCTTAACTTCTCATCTTGCGACGAGGCTTTCTCACAAAGCTTCACTTGCTACCTTTCTGCTTATATGGTCTTATCAGACCATATGATACAAACGTTATTGCATGGCTTAATATTTCTTTTTGGGTTTTTAACAAAAACAACGAGTGATTGCTGCGAGTTTTAATCCTATTTATGGCAAGGAGGGGGACGTTTTCTCCCCATCTTGGCCAAAACCCACCCACAAACTTTTCTTACCGATCTTAAAAGCTGGGTACTTGCTCAAGCCTTGCAGATCTTTTCGTTTTGATCTCAACTGGAAGCTTTTGCCATAAATTACCAAGTTTTCATACTACGAATCATAATTTCAGTACATATGAGATCTATGTCACACGGGTGCGGGTGCGGGTGCGGGATACGGCAAATTTCAATTTTTTTGGGTGCGGCGACACGGCTAGGGTATATAATATTATATATTATATATAATATTCAAGCTACATAAATCAATCATAATACAACTAGTATTTGCTAATTTCGGGTGCACGTAGGTATCAATTAGCAAGTTCCCTTATAATGATTTGAAACTTACAATGATTTTACGAGCTTCAAAATATCAAGTTATGGATTCAAAGAGTTTTGAAATCTTTTGTAGGATATAAAATATACTAGTATTTGTGCTAGGATCCACTAGTGATGTCATACTCTTCTGTTCTATTGATCTGGCAATGTTCCGGGTCTTTAAATGTGTTTGGTGACAAAGATTATTCTGTGCAAAGGCATACAATATGGAGTCAAGGATCCAATAAGATTGATTAATAAGAAACCAATTGTTCGCACCCAAAATCATTCAAGCTAATATTGTATACAGCTACAATAGCAAGTACACAACTTTATATTAAAGCAAAACATATAAATGGTAAACAACTACTAATTTCATCATAATACACAAATCAATCTTCATTATCCGGACCCATTTATCCGTGAGTTACAAAAAAAAATTGCAAAATTTTTTTTTTTGGCCATAACGCACCAACACGGTGTCGGTGTCGCACCAGTGTCGAGGTTGACACTCCACCCCTTAGAAGTGTCTGTGTGACTTAGTATGAGATGGATTGTAAATAATGTTCCAAGTGAAAGATTTACAATCCAACACCACATATCCCTCACTCTAGTTGATACACCCATTCTCAGAAACTGAAAGTACCACAAAGATGGCGAGAATGATGCATAAAATGAAAAATTGGCATTCTGAAATCATACAAAAAATTAGAGATGTACATGGAGCTTATTTTCTTTTTTTACTTCGTTTTTGGCAGGATATTTGCATTTCAATGCCATGTCATAAGCAATGTGTCCATGTGAACCCAACCGGTCTCCTTTATTCTTATCAGAAATTATTTATGCGGCGTAGAGCCTTGTACTGCAGTAAACCAAAAATGAAGCCAATTGAGAGTGGACCAACAAAGATCAGCAAATGGAGAGGCAACCAATGTTAATTTATTGGTTGTTAGACTCATGAGAAATGCCCGAGAATGAGGTGAGTTAAGATATCTTATGGATTGGTCGAAGATGAGGATAAGATGGAGGAGACTCGCAACACACCCAAGTCATACATTTTGTCCATGTCCATCATGCTGTGCATGTCCTGCACACAACGTCACTGTCCCCATTGACTTTAGATCCAAAGAGTGTAACAAGCTCTGACGAAAATGGGCAATCATGGAGGAGGAGATTATTGGAGAGAAAATGATAGGCAATTCTATTTTAGAACACAAAATCTTCAAAACCATTTACTCTTCATAGTTTCATTTAGGAATCATGATGTCTATATCCTAAACTTTATATTAGATGTAAGAAAAATAAAACTGAATAGTTAGTCTTCACTGCAATTGACCACCTGTCAATTGTTAACAATCAGTCGCAACTGCTCTTTGTGCTTTGAATTTGCATTCATATCTAGTATTCTCATGCCTGATTTTTCTGTACCTCACAAGAAAGTTTGAAGTACATAAAAAAGTATATGCTTCTATGAAATTTCATGTTTATCTTGGAAAATTTTCTCTTTTTCCTAACGATTTTTCTCATTTCCTGATTTGTTTTCCTTTTCTTTCCTTTTTATTCATTTTAGTGGAAAACATCTGTGCAGCCTTGCAGCAAATCCATACCTATAACGCTTCCAACATGAGTTCCAGTAAAATAATAATAATATTGGTCAATAACACAATATCAAGATGAGTAGCAAAAAGCATGTCTAAGGCTACCAAACTCCATGACTAGGACATGAATGCAGTAGATGAATCTTAATGTCCTTGACGATGCTGAATTACATAAGCAATGGGGAACATGAATAGAAAATGAAGAGTGCCAAACAGTGAACATGAACAAATAAGATCCAACTATACAGAAGAATGTTTTGTCGATGAAGTCTACCCTTGTGTTCTTCAGACATATATGTGTAATTCACTGTAGAAGTCTATACAACACAAGGCTGACTTTTTATGGAAACCGTTGTCTTTAGCACCATCAAAACTATCTAAATTTGGCAGGCAAGCAGAACAATTGGTTAAATAATAGACCTGTTTACTAGTTAGGAACACAAGTGCCAAACCATGGAATGTTAGATCTTGATACATACCCTGCAATCTTTGCAACAACCGGATCTGAATGCAAAGGGTTATAATCACCTGAGAGGCGATACAATAGTGCCTGCATTTATTGTTTAGAAAAAGGTTTTCTTACCTGAAGAAGCTAGTAAATGAGAACAGTAGGAAAGGAAAGACAGAGACAGATTTGTAACAAATATTAAACAAACAGCTTCAATAAGAAATCTTACATTCTATGTAGACGGATTTAGTAACAATTATTAAACAAACAGCTTCAAGAAGAAATTTACATTCTATGTAGACGGATGTATTCAGTAATCTCAATGGCACAAGATAAAGAGTCAACCAATATAATAACTTACGTTCCTACACTGTTTTTGAACGATGTTGATGTTGCTGAGAAGAATATTGATTGATGTGAGACAAGATCCATCTTATTGCCTGCAAGTGCCTATCATAGGCAGATTTGTGATGTGGTTTTCGTGCATTCTATTTTCTACAGTCAGTCATATGGCGTGCTTATAACCATTTATGCCAAAAGAACCCATTTAGTCATTTCAAGTAGAAAGTACATCACAAGGGTGCAGAAGCAAGCGTGAGACATGAGGGCAGTTGTAGGCAGTGTTATCCAATCGCACCGTACGATACGGGCAATACGCCCCAAAAAAAATTCAAAAAAAAAATTCAATTTTTTTTTTCAATTTTCTTTTGGTTAATCGGGAAGCAACAGAAGAGGAGAACTCCGACGCCTTTGTGTTTGTGTTTTTCATTTATTTTATTTACGTATAGAGCTTTTTACCTATGACTTGTGGGGTTTTTCAAATTATGTTTTTTATCAGGTTTTTTACCTGCATAACAATTATCTTTTAAATATATTTTAAATCCATATTTGTATCTACCAATATATCATGAGTTAACATATACGAGATGCTATTTTCTTTCTCATAACTACATAATGAACATAGTGATATTTAACAAGATTTTTTTTTAATTATCAGTCCTACTCCAAAGCTTGATTTCTCATTGAAGAAACCAAAGTTGGTCAACGCAACACCTTATGGGCATGCCGCGACCCGAATCTGTGAATCTGCTCGAGTCACTTCCCGTGCTCAGATTGGTGCAACCCTACCTAGTAAATACTCAACAAGGTTTGCTACGAACTAGGTTCAAGATGTTGGATTCCAAATCAGAACCAATATCAAGCATATAGGATAGTGCTCAATAGTCAATAGACTCAATACCATAGAAAGCAAGATCATGTTATTCGAGCATATTCACAGATTCGGTGTTTGTGAAGAGGGGCGCAGAGAGAAGTGAAGAGAGGCCAGAAAGCAGAAACCTTTAAAAAAAAATTGAATTTTGTTTTTTGAATTTTTTTTTCAAAAAAAAAGAATTGGGCTGCCCGTATCGTGGAGCCCAGCGATACCCGATACGATACGCGTCAGACAATACTGGTTGTAGGTAAGGGATATAATAATTTCAAAATTCATGAGCATGAGGACTGTTCTAAATAATTGATAATATTTCTGAAAACTAAAAATAAGAATTCATTTGTCATAAATCATTCTTCATGAATTTCCAGTTAAAAAAATAGCTAGTGCCAATTCGGACATGGGAAAGTACCAACTTTGGGTGTTAGAGCATCCAACACAAGTGCTCCTACAAAAGTGTCCTTTTGAGATAGCTCTAGAGGACCCACTCCATGGGAGTAAAGCTCCCAGCTATAGTATGTCTTCCCTGGAGTTCGCCCAATCCCCATCCCTCCTTATCTATCTCTCCCACATCCTGTCTGGCTTGGACTCAGCCAGTCACCTTCTGAGTCACTGTCAGCAGCCAAGTCAGCACGGTAAATATTTGTTGATTCTTGAACGGTGAATTGGCCAAGTCGCAAAACATCGATATGTTAGTGAAATCATCAAGATATAAAAGCATCTAAACATGGATGTCTCAAGTCAAGAATACAACAAGAGTCAAGAGTCAGGAGAGAGAGCGAAATCACAAATCAAAAGCATGTGCAAGACAACTTATTGTGTTTATTGATTGAGGCTATATTTATCCAGCAAACATTACAAGAAGTGAGAGTGAGAAGAAGGTAGAAAGAAGTGCAGTTGAAAGGCACTGTTCACTGTTAGGGAGCAGATCTCCCTAACCATTAACTGGACTGGATGGTTTGGGCCGATGGCCCTAGTGGCCCGGCCTACCCTATTACATGTTAACACTCCCCCTCAAACTTACGGTATGTATATCGAAAGTTTATCTAACAAAAAACAAAAAATTAAATCTAGGAGCCGATAATGACTTGGTGAAGAAGTCTGTCAGTTGCATTTCAGATAATACATAACATAAATGAGCTTTTCTTCAAGCATTCCTCTCGAACAAAGTGACAGTCTATCTCAATATGCTTCGTTCTTTTATGAAAAGTATTGTTAGATGCGATGTACATGACACTCTTGTTGTCACAAAATAGAGTAGGTGGTTGTTGACCCTCATGTCTCTCAACACCTCTGAAATCCATGAGATCTCAGTAGTAGTGGTTGTCATAGCTCGTTATTCCGCTTATGTGGATGAAAGTGATACATTCAGTTGCTTTTTGCATCTAAGAGATTAATGATTCACCTAAAAATATACAAAAACCTCTGATAGAATGTCGATTATTGACATCTCCACCACAATTTGCATCAATATATGTAATCAAATCAAGTGAAGAGGAAGAAGTCAGAAGTACTCCTTTATCCACATAGTGCTTTATATATATGATCATTCTAATAGCCGCACTCATGTGAGTACTAGTAGAAGCTTGTTGAAACTGGCTTGCAGTGTGTACGACATGTGATATGTCTGGACGAGTGATAGTGAGATAGGTAACACTCCTGTAACCTTTGATGGAATGTGATATGTTTGTAAGGGGTAGGATCGTTTAGTTTATTTCCATCTGTTGCTCTCAATTTTGTTCCAAAAACCTCTAGTATATCCACCTTCTCGTTGGTTAGACCTAACCTGTCAATAATTTCACTCGCAAATTTTGTTTGAGACGTAAAATATCCTCTATTATTACATACAATTTCAATTCCCAAAAAATAATTAAGCAAACCAAGGTCTTTCATTTCAAATTCTTTATGAAGATCACTTTTAACTTGCAAGATGCCGACTTTATCACTTCCAGTGACATCATATCATCTACATATAAGAGTAAAATTACTATACCTACATATGATTTCCTCACAAATAATGCAGTGTCAGTATAGCAAGAGCCAAAATTATGCATATGCATAAAGTCTTCAAAACAATCAAACCAAGACTTGGGAGCTTGTTTAAGACCATACAAGGCTTTCGAAGTTTAAGAATATGATATTTAAGAACATCAAATCTGGGAGGAGTCATAACATCTTCATCCAATTTTCCATTCAAAAAGGGATTTTTAACATCAAGTTGAAAAACATTCCAATTTTTTATAGCACTGAGAGTTATGAGAATCCTTATAGTGGTTATTCTAGTAACAGGATTAAACGTTTCATCATAAAGAATTCCATGTTCTTGAGCATAACCCTTAGCTACTAATATAACTTTATACCTTTCTATATTACCATTACTATGAATTTTAATTTTATAAACCCATCTACATCCAATAATTTTCTTATCCTTGTTTGAGAACAATGGACCAAGTTTTAACTTTATCCAATGCAGTCAACTCTTCTTGCATGGCATCCTCCCATTCTCGAATGCCCTTGGCTTGATGGTAGAACCTAGGCTCTTTTACTTGTAAAAGGGTGGCAATCAAGTTTTTTCGTTGAGATCTAAAAGATTCATAAGATATAAAGCATTGAAGAAGTTTTGAAATTCTAGGTTGTAACCATGAGGTGTTTTGTTCCTTATGTCTTCTAGTGTGCAACGAAAAAGGGTCAAGAATATGTTGTGTCTTCAACATCATTCTCATCATATTGGATAATATTAACATTGTCTTCAAGATCATTATCATCAGTTTCACTATCTTCTAAATTGAAAAAATCATACGAAAAGGATTCTTTATTATTTTCAATAGAACTAAATTTATAATAATAGTTATCTTTAAGAAATTTCACATCCTTAGAAACATATAGTTTATCATTCATAGGGTCATATCATCTATATCCCTTTTTGTCGATTTCATATCGAAGAAAAACATATTGAATAGCTCTAGGGGACAACTTATCAATTTTATCAGTATAACCAAACATTTTCAACCAAAAACCCTTAGTCTTTAATAATAAGGAGATAAATTATACAATTTTTTAAAAGGAGAAATATTTTCAGGACAGATTGAAGGCGTTCTATTAATGAGATATACGACAGTAAGAGTAGCTTCTGCCCCATAAGAACTTAGGAACATTAGTAACAATTAAAAGTATTTTACAAGTTTCTATAATGTGCCTATGTCTTTTTTTTGCTAACCTATTTTGTTGTGGGGTTTTTGTTAGAATTCATGAGTAGTGTAGCGGAAGATCAAACAACAAAGATTAAGAACATTAAAGAGAAAAAATATGGAGATCGGAGGAGGGGGACAGACCTCCAATGGAGGCCACCCCCCTCTCTTTCCCTCTTTCTTAATATAAACCTCTTTAACCCTAATACAAAACATCCAACCCTTATATAATGGGTTGTAAAACAAAAAATGACCAAAAATGCCCTTAGTACTACGAGCAATTACAATAATACCTAAAACATCAAATTTACTAAAACAGACCCTAAAAGCATATTCTTCAACACCCCCCTCAAGTTGGGAGTGAGATACTTCGAACTCCAAACTTGCCAAAAAAACTTTTTTTTTTCGATTTTCCCAACCCTCTTGGTTGTCCGCTTTTCATCAACCTTCCTGGCTGCAACATTCTTCATTAGCCTTCATGGTTGTTCTTCAGCAGCTTCTTTGCTGCAAATTTAACTCAACCTTTATGGTTGGTCATCTTCAGCAGCTTCTTTGGCTGCAACATCTTCAACTCAGCCTTCCTAGCTGGTCATTTTCAGCAGCTTCTTTGGCTGTAACATCTTCAACTCAGCCTTCCTGGTTGGTCATTTTCAGCAGCTTCTTTGGCTACAACATTTTCAACAGCTTCTTTTGGCTGAAAATTCCACCAACCTCATGGTTGCAAAACACATTTCAGCAGTTCTTATGACTGCAATCGTCGCCTTAAAAGTAACAAATCGCTTAGGTGCACAATTTCAATAGCTTTCTCTTAAAATTCTGTTGTTTTTCCAATGGAGACATTCATCACGTACTACTTTCTATCGTCTGCAATTTTTTCTGAATTTTCAGCCCTCTTGAACATTTCATCAAACAGTTAGTGTGCAGGTTAATCGTCTCTTCTTGGACATTGTTTTCATATTCTCTTGCACCTGTCACCTATTGATCACTAGGTCTCGTTCCTCATTTGGTACATCAAATATTGCACCCTGCCTGTCTGCAGTGAGAGTGAGGCCCCTGAACCGAGTTTCTCACTGTCATGATAGATTGCATTTTCTTTCTAAACTTCATCCAGGTCGAAGGGTATTGAGTTGACAAGTGTAACATATCCCTCAAATTTCAGAGTCCTGTTGATATCTTCCAGCATCAAAATCATCTCATCCTGCTTCACGTGAGTCTTGTGACCAGCAAAGAATTGATTCACATTGCCATCAACTTCAATCCAACTCCATGCTGGAGCTTTCTCAATTTTCATATCTTTCATCATTTACCTAACTTTATTAACTTCTTCCCACTTATTGACAGTAGCATATATATTGGACAGAAATACATATCTCCTTCAATCCATGGATTGCGAACCCAGTTATTACTGCAACTCCATGCTAGAAAACATAGCGAGGCACTCTCTACCGTGGCCATGCATTGCGAACCCAGTTATTACTGCAGTCCATGGATTTACATCCTTCTCCTTCAATCTGTTGAACACTCTAAGAGAAACATCTATCATGCCACTTTTCGCATACATATCTATTAAAGAAGCCCCAAGCATACTCGTTATATGAATGCCTTTCTTCTTCAAACACGCATGATGGATCTACCCTCATCCAAGCATCCCAGATCAGCACAAGCAGATAGTGCACCAACCATCATCACTTGATCCGGTTCAATCCCCTCGAGCAGCAGAGTCTGGAAGAGCACAAGTGCATCTGCAGGATGTTCGTTCTGAACATAGCCCGTAATCATAGAAGTCCAAGAGATTAAATTTCTCTCAGGCATTTCATTAAACAGATGGCAAGCAGCATCAACCAATCCATCTCTGAAGTAGCCCGATATCAAAGTATTCCATGTAATAACATTCTTCATTGGCATCTTATCAAACACCTGCCAAGCTTCCTCCAGGCTTTGGCATTTTGTGTACATATAGATTAAAGCATTATTAACAATCACATTGAGACTAAAATGATTACAATCAATGTATCCATGCACCTTCCTCCCCATCTCCAAATTTAAAGATTGAGCGCATGCCGATAACAGGGTCACCACAGTGATTTCATTACCCTTCATTTCCTCTTCCATCGCCCAAAATAAAGCAAAAGCCTCCTCGGATTGGCCAGCACGAACATAACCACCAATCATGATGTTCATGACACGATATCCCGATAAGGTATTTGGTCGAACACTTCGTCTCCATACCTCAAAACCGATTGTTGCCATGTCTCTCAGCCACTCCAAGAAGCTTTACGCCCGCATTATTACCACCGGTTCGATCCATCACTACCTATCCCTCGCCTATATTCTTCTTATACAGACTTCGAGCAGCCCTCTTCGATCGCATTCTCCGGCCAAGAATCTTTCTCTGAAACACCCTCATCCATGCATACGGCCGTTCCGATGAACATTGATAACACCTTTGCATATTCCATAGTGACCAAGCACTGCCAACATGTTGTGAAGCTCCTCGGTAGATATTCGGCCATCGCCGTTGACGTCGAATACCCGGAATGCCTCGACGAGTTCGACGGTCCCCGTGGTAGTGGCGCCGCCCAGCACACACAACTCTTCCATTGTGATATAGCCGTCGCCATTGGTATTGACGAGGTTGACCATCATTGTGGCTTCCTCTTCTGTGGGCAGTGTCGAGCCAAGAGTACGAAAAAACGCTTCGAGCTCCACCATCGGAATCTTCTGTCGCCGTCCTTGTCCATAACTCGAAATACTTCTGCGAAGTCACATTGAACATCCTCCGGTGAACTTTCGGACAGGCCATCGAAATAACCACCCTGGAGAACACTTTTTGGAGTCTCTTGAAGCTTTGTTGACGACAACGATGATGGGCCTGAAAGGACGACGGAGGAAGAGCGAGTTTGGAACGACGAGCAGAAGATAGAAGGCATCTTGCTAACGAACTCTATCGTCTTCCCTGTCGAGCTTGAAGACAATCTATTACTGATTTTTTTTTTCTTCACCTACAAAACTTGCTCGTAGTTGTTGTTCCCATCGATCAAAGGCTCTGATACCATGTTGGAATTCGGGAATAGCATAGCGAAAGATCAAAGAACAAAGATTAAGAATATATTGAAGAGGAAAAACATGGAGATCGAAGGAGGGGGGTAGACCTCCAATCGAGGTCGCCCCCCTCTCTTTCTCTCTTTCTTAATATGAACATCTTTAACCCTAATACAAAACATCCAACCCTTATATAATGGGTTGTAAAACAGAAAATACCCAAAAATGCCCTTAGTACCTAAAACATCAAATTTATCAAAAATTGACCCTAAAATCATTTTCTTTAACAATTTTAGTGCAAGATTTTTTTTATGTATAATCCCATTTGTTTCAATTTTTTTTTGAAAATCCTTTGATAAGTATTTTCCTCCCAAGTCGGATATAAAAATATTAATAATAAAACCGAATTGATCTTTTACCATATTGTGAAAAATCAAATATTTTTCAAATACTTCCGATTTATGTTTCAATAGATATATCCAAGTAAAGCGAGTAAAGTCATTTATAAAGGTTACATAATACTGTACTCCTTTCGAAATAACAAGAGTCGGTCCCCAAACATCGGAATGTACTAATTTAAAAGATTTACTTGTTACAAAATTTCTTTCACCAAAAGGTAGATGATGCATTTTCCTAAGGATACATTCTTTTCTATCAAAATTATAAATCTCATTTTTCTTCAACAAAGGAAAATTACATAGTGTATGCATATTCAAATGTCCAAGTCGTTTATGTTAAAGAGTAGTATAATGAACTACATTACAAGATTCAAAATTTGGCATAACTAAACTATCCATTTTGTATTCGAATGATGATCCTACACTATGCAATTCTTACATGAGAAAGCGGTTATTAACTATTATCACAAATTTGAGCAACCGAGAGAAGATTTAGATTCAACTTAGGTATAAAACTTATATTTTGAATTTTAAAATCTCCTTTTTCAAAGTCCCCAATTTTTTTAATTTGATATTTCGTATCATCGGCAGTAATAAAACCATGTTTTCTAAAGATATCTTGAGAAAATTTCATAGATTTTTCACTATGGGTCATATGAAAAGAACCACCCGAGCCAAGACATACCTTGAGAAGTGGAGAGAGCATTTCCGTAAATGTTTGCCTTTTCCATGAACATTTCTTCTATGTAAGCTTTAATGTTGGTAGGCAAAACTCCTGCATCATTATCCTCCATGACTCCCACATTTCCATATTTCTTTCAAAAAAGAGGACAAGTAGCTATGTTGCACTGGTACGTCCTTTTAGGGGACGTACTCATATCCGGTACGTACCGGGTATGGGTATGCATATCGGTACGTTCAGTACGTACCACTACCACAAATAGCATACCGGTACGCGTACCCAAGGATCCCATATTGGGTACCCTCATACCTCATCTCTTCTTTCCCTTTCTCTTTCCAAAGAAGAGGCATTCATGAGATTGAGGATTTCTTGCGTTACTGATCGTGGATATTTTTGTGTTGCATACGATGTCGAGCGATATAGAAGAATGTAACAATCAGTTGCATATTGATGGGAACTACGAGTTCTCCACTCCTCACTACTTCAATTTCATGGCAGGGGAAATGGAAGACGAGATTCGCCAAACACAAAAATGGTTTAAGATATCGCACAGCTACGCGCCTTCATTTCAAATTTCGGTGTGATCTTTTTCCCTACCTCACGCCACCAATCTTTTTCTCCTGCCTCCTATGCGCAAGAAAAAGTATTTCAATCTATGTTGAGAAGGTGAACAAGTAGATATTTCTTTATTGCCTTTTTTTCGGTTTTAGTATGAAATATAAGGAAGAATTGAAGTATTTTTGGTTGCCTATTTGGTGATTTTGAATTAGTAACATCATTCCCCATTTGGATTTGATGGGGTTTGAGAATGTTGTTAATTTCTTGTTTTGGGTAGTCTCCATATTGGCAAACCCTTTTTTATTCTAGATTTGCATGGTCTCAAGAAAGCCAGTGTTCATTTTCGCTTGGAAATTTTTGCAATTCAAATGTTTGTTTAATTGGTTCTTTATGTGCTTGTATATCATTTATTTTGCATATCAAAACAAGTAGATCGGTTGAGATAGAGAGCAATTGCAATTTACAAGAAGCAGAAGAGTTCCATCAGGTAATTGTTATCTTTTACTTTCTTAATCCTTTCATTCATGGCATGGATATGCCTGGTTTTATTGATTCTTTAACCACTTAGCCCCAAATCTCATAAATAAACCGTTTTGTGACTTATAGGCCAAGGTAGATACGGAGATCATAGGGTCCAACATGTTGAAGGATCCTTCTGGGTGAGTTAGATGCGTGAAATTTCAACCCTTGTAGGGCAGGGTTTCCATGAACGTCTGAAATGAAATGTATGTTGCACTTCTAATAGGGTTCTAGAACAGCGGATAGCTGAATCAAAAACATCGAGCGATGGTTATTTAGATAGATATTGTCATCCCTTTTGATTGATTGATATTTTCATGTTAACATAACATACAGGAAGTCCTGTATGATGACTTAGTGTTCTCTGTGCTTGCAGCAATATGGGCATAACTTCAAGCCAATGCATAACTTGAAAATGACATCAAAAGTACTTAATCAAAGGTTCTTTCTGTACATTTTATCATGATGTATGCAATTAAGCAGCTATTATTCTTTAGTTACTTCCATGACTTTGATATTTATTTGCCAATAATGTGCTCTTTAAAATATAGAATGCTCTATATATAATTGTGTATATATATTTATATAAATTTATTTTTTTATTATGTTTTTTAATAGTGGCGTACTCGTACCTTAGTTTTTAAAAAAATTGTGTATCACATACCCGTACCCATTCTGGGTACGGGTACAATGCCCGTATCCATGCAACATAGACAAGTGGTTTTGATATGACCACTTTTCTTACAATAATGACATATCGTGTTTTTGTTCGGATATGATATCGTGAGCTTTTTGTTTGATCCATCTCTTTCTCCTTCGAAGTTTTTTCATGTGAGGAAGCTTGTATGTTTTCATATATGCTCTCGGCTTAGAGGCGGCAAGAATGACTTCTTTTCTAACATTAATGTTTTTTAATCTTGTTTCCTCCATAACAAGATCGGCCAAAAATGAGTCTCCGTTTTGTTCTAGGTTTTCTATGTATTAAATTGGATATAATATTTTCAAATTCGTCCCTTAAGCCGCGCATGAACAAAAAGAAATATTGGTTGTCTAAAAACTCTTGAAATTCATCTATTTTTTGAAGTTTTCCAAATCTATCAAAACTTCTAAGTTGAGTCCATAATTCCAAAAATTCATTATGATAGTGTCTAATGCTTAAATTTCCTTATTTAAGAATTATCATCATTTTCATAAGATCAATTTCAAAGACAAAATCATCTTGAGAGTAGATTTTTTTTATGTACTCCCAAGATTCAAAAGCATTTTCAAAAATACTAATTCTATTTCTAAGTTTTTCATCTACATTTTGGCAAATAATTCAAGTTATTTTAGCATTCATCTTTTCTCATGTTTTTAGATCTTGCTTGTATTTTTCTTTTACCTTGAAAATATCATCATCATCCAAAACTTCAATGTCTAAAGTTGGTTATTGAATCGTCCCATCAATATAATTCCAAAATTATTTTGACAAAATTATTTTTTCATAGTTCTTCCCAAACTTTGGTAGCATTTCGGGTCAAGAATACATCTAAAAGATTCATTTTTTCTCTCTATTTTACACAAAAATAAAAGTCTTAATGTTACCTCAAATTTGAAGTAATTTCACAAACTTTGCAATCTTGGTACGCTTTCCGATGTGCTAAAATTCTTCAAAACGAGGCTCTGATACCATGTAAATATTTGTTGATGCTTGAATGTTGAATCGACCAAGTCGCAAAACGTCGATATGTTGGTAAAATCATCAAGATATAAAAGCATCCAAATATGGATTCCTAAGTCAAGAGTCAAGAGAGAGTCAAATCACAAATCAAAAGGTTGTGGAAGACAGCTTATTGTGTTTATTGATTGATGCTCTATTAATAGAACAAGCATTACAAATGTGAGAGTGAAAAGAAGATAGAAAGAAGTGCAGTTGAAAGGCATTGTTCACTGTTGGGGAGCAGATCTCCCTAACGGTTAACTGGACTGGATGGCTAGGGCCCTGATGGCCCTCGCTATCCAATACCTAAGCATGGACCAACATGGGCCGGGCACCCTATTACATGTTAACAAGCACGTGTCGCTAAAATGGCACAATGCTTATTAGGACTATGACAATGTTGAGTGAAGTGAAGAGGGCCAAGTAATTGCTGACCATGAAGATTTTGAAGGCTGGTGTAGTGCTCGTGATGGCCTTCCCAGCTTGACCTTGGTCATACACAACACCCGGGGGGGCCATGATCGGCCGCAAATGTGATTGTGGCAACGAGGACAGCGACCATGGTGATCGTGTTGCACGAGTTCCTTAGGCCTTCGTGAGGTGAGGGGTATGCTTCACCCAATACATGGAAACCAACAAATATATATAACTCACGCTTAAATAAGAATAATATATGGTTTACTTTGTTACCTATTCTCTAAATCCACTACCACTTCGCCTCACTAAAGAATTTTTCAGTGAGAAAAATGTAATTGTAAAACCATGACCTATAAAACGTGACCCATGGTAAAAAAACATTGGATATTTGCCCTAGCGTAAAAGCTTTGTAGATCCCCCATTGGATTGAACCACCAAGTCGACTCAGTGAGTTGCCAATTTATGCTTTTCCATTCAAATGAGAAGAGAGCAAAATAATATATAATCAGTTCAGCTTTATAATGAAAATGTATGAAGAAATGAAAAGCAACGCAAATACCTAGACCCAATCATCATGATGGTTATTGATGATCATGATGAATGATTGAGCATCAAATATTAAATCATGATGATGATAAATTACTACTTGACAAAGGTGTCTGAAAACATCCACAAGCTACAGGTGTACCAAACCCATATCAAGAAATCATATATGACTATTAAGTGATAGTTTTCCATCAATTTCACCATAAAAACTTTGGAAGAAAAATGAAGAGTCCAAGCTAAGGATTGTCTCTTAAATTGCAAAACTTGTTCGTCCATTTTTTATTAGGTAATTTAATTAAGCATATAGCTTTTATAGTTGAAAGGAAAATATTATAGAGCAACAATTAGACTCACTATGTTATATGGTCTTGAGTGTTGGACAGTTAATCATCAACATATACAAAAAAATGTTTGTCGCAGAAACGAAGATGTTGAGATGGATGTGTTATCATACAAGGAAAAACCGAAATTGGGAGTGGCACCAATAGATGAGGAAATGAGAGAAAATTATTTAAGATAGTTTGGACACATGGATTATTAAATGTAATAGGTACACGAGCCATTAGGGCTCGTGTCTCTTGCATTTGGTAAGGCCCAGGCCACTAGGGCTTGTGGCCATAGCCATTGGGAGTTGTAACATACTTTAATAATAAGTTATCTTAAACAACCTTTGATTTATATTTTGACTCTCTTGTTCTTGACTATTGTTGCATTCTCGGCCATCCATACTTCGATGCTTTGATATCTTGGCAACTCGACCAACACTTTGCGACTTTGCTGATTCAACATTCAATTATCAACGATTATTTACATGGTATCAAAGCCTCATTTTGAAGAATTTGAGCACATCGAGAAATGTGCCAAGATTGTAAAGTTCGTAAAATTACTCCAAATTTAAGGTAACACTAAGACCTTTGATGTATTCTTGACCCAAAATACTATCAAAGTTGGGCAAGAACTATGGAGAAAAAAAATTTGTCAAAAGATTTTTTTGATTATATTAACGTGACTATTGAAGAACCGACTTTAGGCATTGAAGATTTGAATGATGATACGCTTTCAAAGCAAAAGAAAAATACAAGATCTAAAAACTTGAGAAAAGATGAATGCTAAAATAACTTGGATCATTTATCAAAATATAGATGAAAAACCTAAAAATAGAATTAGTGTTTTCAAAAATATTTTTGAAACTTGGCAGTACTTAAAAAAATCTACTCTAAAGATGGTTTTGTTTTTCAAATTGATCTTATGGAAATGATGATAATGCTTAAACAAATAAATTTAAGCATTAGAGATTATCACAATGAATTTTCAGAATTATGGACTCAATTTAGAAGTTTTGATAAATTTTAAAAACTTCAAAAAATTGATGAATTTCATGAATTTTGGAACCAATATTTCTTTTTGTTTATGTGGGGCTTAAGAAATGAATTTGAAAACATTAGATCCAACTTAATACATAAAAAACCTACATCAAAACGAGACTATTTTTTTGCCGATCTTGTTATGGAAGAAACAAGATTAAAAAAACATAAATATTGCAAAAGAAGTCGTTCTTACCACCTCCAAACTTGAAGCAAATATGAAGACATACAACCTCTGCATGTGAAAAACTTTGAATGACCAAAACAATAAGCAAATAAAAAACCCATGGGACCATGACCAAATAAGGACACAATATGCCATTATTGCAAGGAAAGTGGCCATATCAAAACCACTTGTCCTCTTCGAAAAAAATATGGAAATGTGCCGTGGAAGTTAAAGATGGAAGAATTTTGCCTACCAACATCAAAGCATACATAGAATAAGTGTACAAAGAAAATGCAAGCATTTCTGAAAACGCTCTCTCCACTTCTCAAGGTATGTCTTGGTTCTTAAACTTGGGTGTTTCTTTTCATATGACTCATTGTGATAAATCTTTAAACAATTGTATTTACGACTGATGGTACAAACCTTAAAATTTAAAAAGTTGAGAATTTTGAAAAAGATAATTTTAAAATTCAAAAAGTAAGTTTTATACCTAAACTTAATTTAAACTTACTTTCGGTTGCTCAAATTTTTTATAATAATGGTATAGTCACTTTCTCATCCAAGCATTGTATGGTACATGATCACCTATGGAAGAAGGTGATTGGTCAAGGCCATAGAGAAAATGGACTATACAAAATAGATTGTTTATTTATGACAAATTTTGAATCTTGTAATGTAGCTCATGATGCTACACTTTGGCATAAACGACTTGGACATTTAGATATGCATAAACTATGTAATTTTTCTTTGTTGATTGTAAAGAATGTGTTCTTGAAAAAATGCATCACCTTTCTTTTGGAGAAATAAATTAAGTACCAAGCAAAGATTTTAAATTAATACATTATGATGTTTGGGGTCCTGCCTCCATTGTTTCCATGGGAGGAGTTCAATATTATGTAATATTTGTAGATGACTTTACTCGCTTTACTTGGATATACCTTTTAAAACACAAATTTAAAGTATTTAAAAAATTTGTAACCTTTTGTAATATGATAAAAAATCAATTTGATTCCACTATTAAGATTTTTAGATCTAATTCGAGAGGAGAATACTTGTTTAATGATTTTCAAAAATTTATTGAAACTAATGGAATTATACATTAAAAATCTTATACTAAAACTTCTCAACAAAATGGCTTGGCTGAGAAAAAATATAGGACATTATAGAAACATGTAGAACTATGTTAATTGTTATTAATGTTTCTAAGTTTTTATGGGCAGAAGCTACCCTTACTGCTGTATACCTTATCAAATATAATGCTTTCAACTAAACTTGAAAATATTTCTCATTTTGAAAAATTATATAATCTTTCTCCTTATTACGAAAGACTTAGAGTTTTTGGGTGTAAATACTTTATTTATATGGACAAAAATGATAAATTGTCTCCTAGGGCCATTGAATATGTATTTCTTGGTCATGGAATAAACAAAAAAGGTTATAGATGCTTTGATAATACTAATGATAAATTGTATGTTTTTAAAGATTTAAAATTTTTTGAAAATTATTATTACTATAAGTCTAGTTCTTTCGAAAATAATGAAACATCTTTTTCACAAGATTTCTCTAATTTAGAAGAAGATGATTATTGTGACTCAGAAGTTCATCATGATATTCCTTGTGAGTCTATTGATGTCCACGATGGAACTTTTGACACACAACCCCTCATAGAATTGTTTTCATTACATTATACTAAACGATATAGTGGATCCACCTGCGTCAATCCATATGCATTAGTAAGTACAAAGTTACCGGATTTTGTATTCTTGTTATTCTTCATCATTTCTTCCTTTTAGCTTATTCGTTGTCTCTGCAGCCTCTTCATAATAAAGAGGCAATTCTTGATCTCTTTGTGTAAGTTATAGATAAGGAACTTTTACGCTTTGCGTAAGATAGGTACTTGGGACTTGGTTCCTACTACCTTCTGGTAAGAGGGTTGTTAGTTGTCGTTGGGTGTATAAGATCAAGACTAATTCGATGAATCTGACTGAGCGATACAAAGCTAGGTTAGTTGCAAAATACTCTGTCGATGGTATGAATTATGAGAGACATTTGCTCTGTTGCAAAAATGACTACTATTCAAACACCACCTTCTGATAACCCAGTTGATCGATGGCGTAGTATGTCTCAGGTGGATGTTAAAAATGCATTCTTGAGTGGAGACCTTCGAAAAGGTTTATATGAAACCTCCTCACTGGTGTTTATGATTCTCGTGGTTACGGGTATGTTTGCAAGTTCAAAGCCTTATATGGTCTCCCGAGAACAAGCACCTCGAGCTTGGTTTGAGAAGTTTTTGATGTAATTTGTTCCACTTGGATTTGCTTCTAGTAGTCATGATTACGCTCTCTTTGTTAAGTTACAGCTACGTGCGGAATGAGTAGTATCATTCTTTCTTTATATGTTGATGATATGATTGTTACTAGTAATGATATTGATGGCACATTCTTTGCTTTGAAGATAGCAGTTAAGGCTAGGCACGGTTTTAAATGATGAGACTTGCATTCATACTACGATATTTCTTTGGGTATTGAGAATTGCTTCTCGCTCGGCCAGAGGTTGTCTTTTTCTCGGTCAAAATATCAGAAGATATTCTTGAGCGAATAAGACTTACACGAGCCGAATTAGACTTCTTGATAATAAAGCGCTAGATACTCCTATTGAGGTTAACGCAGTATTCTTCTTTTGATGGTTTACGTTTATCAGTCCTACTTTATCTTGTACTATTGTTGGAAGCTTGGTATATTTTACAATTACTCGTTCGGATATTTCTCATGCAGTACATACAACTAGTCAATTTCAAAAAGCACCCACCATTGTTCATATGAGTGTTGTTATGAGAATTATTAGATATGTGAAAAGCTCTGCAAATAAAGGGATACTCTTAACTTCTTCCTCATCTTTTGATTTATCTATTTATACTGATGTTGACCGGGGTGGAGATGTCAACAATAGACATTCTACGACTGGTTTTTATGTTTTTCTAGGTAAATCACTCATTTCTTGAAAATATAAGAAACAATAAAAGGTGTCGCTCTCCTCTACCAAAGCAGAATACAGAGTCATGGCTATTACTACTACCGAGATTTCTTGGATTATGGCGATTCTGCAAGATATGGGCATTACTCCCCAACAACCAACCACTGTGTATTTTGACAACAAAAGAGCATGTACATTACCTCCAACAACACCTTCCATGAACGCACAAAGCATATTGAGATGGACTGTCATTTTGTTCGTGAAAAGTACAACAACAACTACTACTAAGCCTTTTCTCGTACTAGATGGGGTCGGCTACATGGATTCTTTGTTTTCATAGATCCCTATTCGTGAAGAGTGTCTACAAAAAAAGATCAATCTATGTTATGTCACATTAGAGTTGCACCTCACTGACTTCTTCACCAAATCTCTTTTTGCTACTCGATTTCATTTCTTGTTAGACAAACTTTCGGTATATGCACCGTAAGTTTGAGGGAGAGTGTTAAATGTAATAGGTACACGGGCTATTAGGGCTCGTGTCTCTTGGATTTGGACTGGCCCAGGCCACTAGGGCCTGTGGCCATAGCCATTGGGAGCTCCAACTCCCAACGGCTAGTCAGGCCAGTAATTAGTCGTTGGAGGCCAGCTACCTCTAACGGCTAGTTGACTCTTCTTCTTCTTCTCCCATTCAGCCTGTTGTATTTTTAATGCTCCTCTTGCTCTATAAATAGAGTTGTAACATACTTCAATAATAAGTTGTCTTCAACAACCTTTGATTTATATTGACTCTCTTGTTCTTGACTATTGTTGCATTATCGGCTTGTGATATCCATACTTGGATGCTTTGATATCTTGGCGACTTGACCAATACCTTGACACTTTGCAACTTGGCCGATTCAACATTCAATTATCAACGATTATTTACAATAGATATCTAACCAAAAGAAGGTCTGACAAGAAGATGTGAGAAACTAGATGATAAAAATGTTAAAAGAAGAAAAGAGATCACAGAAGTATGGGAAGGAAACAATAGAGAATGATCTAGCTTATGTTGAGCTAACTATTAGCACAACACAAGATCGAGCTCTATGAAAACAAGAATCCATCTAGCCGACTCCATCTAGTATGGGAAAAGGCTTAGTTGCTGTTGTTGTATATAGCTTTCAAAGGTTTGGATTTATAAATATCAGGTTCAGCGAATCAGGATTTCATGTACCAAATAAACTGTTGCAGCTCTTGGATTTATAATGTGTTAATTAGATAGACATAAATGCTAAAATAAGTCTTGATATTGCAGCTTGCAATTGCATGACTAATTCTTCAGGTTTATGTTATTTAGTTTGGTTTCTCAGAAGTTTGTTTTACTCTTTTTCTAAGAGTATTACACTAACAACCGGAAAGTTATTTGGCCTAGGCCAACCAATTGGTTTCCCAACTAAGTTACCTCCATATACTTGCCATTAGCTCATGTTTGATGAATGGTTTCAGATTAGCAAACTGGTATATAATCTTCTCAATCACTCATCAATGAAAAGTCTGTTGTTCCTAAGTTCCAACCGGTCTGTGATGAGGTAACTTCTCTACAGAACACAGTCAAAATGCGTCAGATATGCACATAATGCATCTGTGCGAACATCCATCTTCCAACTTATTTTGGTTTTGCCTCTACAACATGGTGGCCCTAATTTCCAAATCCCAAGTTAAAGTTACAGTAAATAACTGACAAGGGGACTAAGTTATTTAAATGAAATTGCACTCTCTTCGCCGAGAGATCTTGGGCACAAATGTTATGGGACCAATAGCTGCTTATCATAAAAATAGAGGAAAGATAAACGCAACAATGTTATGATCATGCATTATAAAGCACAAAATTAGGGCCATTTTAAAGTAAACTGGAGTATGATCAGGTGGCAGACAGCAGTGGCAAATGCAAATAATTTAAAGAAAATGAAGAATTAGAAACTTTTCAACCTATTGTACTTAAGGACTTACCTTGATGCACCTTATGTACAAACTACAGATGTACGCATTTCAAGTACCTGAGATGAATTTGTACTCTCTTCATGAACTGCAAATGGAGTCGTATCAGGGAAATTCATTGAAAAATCTGTGTTTGTTGAATGCCTGGAATATGTGTATAACAATGAGGAATTTGAGAAACCACCAGCACCACGTAAGAATAGAGTACTCCTGCAATATACAAGTTATCAATAAAAACCTCCTAGGTTTTCACAGCTTATTTGAACTCAATCATGTAACAATTAAAATTTAAATCTGACCGGTTTATGCACAGAATTTCACCAGACTCGCTGTCGTAACTAGAGGTTTCAATCTCAATAATTGCTGCCTTTCCTAGAAAACAAACAGTTAGTCTTTACTAAGAGTTGGTTTTCATAAATTAAAAAGCTTAACACTTGGTAATACCAATCCAATACTTTCTGTTTTGAATTCAATCAAACAAATAGCAATAGTATAAAAGGACAAGAAACAGTAGTACTTCAACTTTCTCCCAATTCATTTAGGGAAAATGAATATGTAGACTTCTGATGATTTTGAATAAAAGCAAAGCGGATCAGTACACCACCAAGACCTAGTCAGGCAATGCTTGTGTACATAGTGAACTTCCTTATTGATGGTCATTTCTCACAGATGTTTCATCACCCCCTCATTCAGGGGAAGAAAGATATGGAAACATCTCTTCTAAAAATTGAAACCAGCTTGGCAACGAATACAACTGACAAGGCATACCTTTGTCATGTAGGCCAGAAACAATATATTCATTTCGTACCTGAATCAACACAATAGCATAAAAATGTCATTGATTATGATACAACATATAGGATAGACCTATTTATCACAGTGGAAAAGTTGGAATCCCCATATAGAACAGATTATGTACCCATGTCAAGGAATTTTCCTTATAAATGCATTTATCATTATTTAAAACAATATAGTGGCTTACATTTGACAGAAAAACTTGCTTTAAAATAAAATTTCATTGGTAAACAAATCTCTGCCTCTGCCCTTCCCAACTTTGCTCCTCCCTCCCTCTCTTACCCCTTTACTCCTCTCCTAAGTTTGTACTTTGTATTATGCACCAACAGGGCATGTGTAATGTGTAATGGGCATGAGATTTGCCTGGATATTGATTGGGTCGCTGTGTAATGTGCATAAATCACAAGACCTGGCAGTGTAATCTCCTATACCAACTGGGAATCACCTTCACAAAAACAGACAGGAAAGCCAATGCCACTGATAATAATAGTCTCCACACCCATAAGCTCCTCCACTAATAGGAGCAAGGAGATGATTTGCATCCATTTTCAAGTGGGATCGGGGGGGGGGGGGGGACACTTGAATTTAGGGAATTTGGGAGCAAATCTCATGCTATTTGGGGACATTAAGCAGAAAAAATGGCACTTTAAAGAATATTATTTTGCTATTCATGATATCTTTTCTACCTATAGGTCTCACCAACCAAGGCCAGTTCAAGCTCAACTGATCCTAAAGCTGCTTTTGATGGAAAACCATGTACCAATATTGTCATGTCCAGTGCAGTCATGAAGTCAGTTCAGAAGGAGAATCGAGATACTACTCTCTTTTGAACTTTATCATCACCAAAGAATGTTGGCACTTGGCACAGTTGCTATTGCGAGATTCATTTCTGATAGGACACAGAGATCAAGCACAACATGAACTTAAGCCTTCTAGAACCATCATACGTTTCTAATGACTTTATAAATATGTATCTTGATCAGTAAGCCAACTAGACCATACTTAACTCCTACTGTTTTGCTCAATGAGAACATGAACTCGGTACTCTACTCTATAACCTGAAATCCTGATTAAGGTTTCTCAACTACTGATCTTAGGAAGAACCTAACAACAAGCTGTCATCTCTGCAGACTAATATTGGGAATTCTGCTTATTCCGCAAAAAAAACATATTTGTTGCATATGTGATTTTTCCGTTAACTCTGCCCATGTAAGGGATCACCCTTGCATTGCCGGTCCCAAGCCCAGATAAAGGAGGAGGGTTGTGCTACGCTTTCGACAGCCAGCGTAAAACTTCATCGGATTTCTATACCATGGATTACACAAATTATGAGCATTGCTTTGGGGCGTCCCCGCCTAGCGACGTGCTGCAGAGCCCGAATGCAGTAATAAGTAAGCAAGGGCTACTACATTTTCGCCCGAATGTAGTGAATCAATTGCAAAGAGGGTTCCCACATCATGGACGGGTGTGGGTAAAGAAGTTACTCCCGCTGTATTGCCGTCCAAATGTAGTGAATAATTTTCAGAGAGGGTCTCCGCATTTTGATTATGGACGGATGCGGGGGTAAGGAAGCTAGTCCTAGATAATAAGATTCGTATTGGTTCTTGGAATATCGGAACATTATCCGGTAAGCTAATGGAGGTGGTAGATACTATGATTCGGAGAAAGATTCATATTCTATGTTTACAAGAGACAAAATGGGTTAGAGAAAAAGCAAAGGAGATAGGAGATACAGGTTTTAAATTATGGTACTCAGGTAAAGAAAAGGCTCAAAATAGAGTTGGTATTATCATAAATAAAGATTTAAAGGAGTAGACATACAACGATATGGTGACCGAATCATGACATTGAAATTAGTGTTAGGAGCAGAGGTTTTGAATATAGTGTGCTTACACACCCCAAGTAGGACTAGAAGATAGTATAAAGACGGCTTTTTGGGAAGAGTTAGATAAGGTGATTCAAAAGATTCCACAAAGGGAGATGATTTGTTTAGGAGGAGACATGTCGGTAAAGAGGCATTAGCATATCAAGGGATTCATGGAAACTTTGGTTTTGTGGATATAAATGAGGAAGGTAGAGAGATTTTAAATTTTGCTATGGCATTTGATCTCTTTATAGTCAATACAATCTTACAAAACGAGATGAACATTTAATTACTTATAAGAGTGGCTTATCACAAACACAAATTGATTACTTTATTTGTAGAAAAAAAGATAGAGCGTGTTGTAAAGATTGCAAGGTAATTCCAGGAGAAAGCTTAACCACCCAACATTGACTTTTAGTTATGGATTTACAAATAAAAAAATGGACAAAGAAGAAAAGAGTGCATCGAGCTATTCGGACTAAATGGTGGAACCTCAAAAGCGAGAAAGAAGATATATTTTAACAGAAGTCCTTCAAGGAGATGTTTGGAATTATGTTGGTACACCCTGTGATATGTGGAACAATATGGCTATACATATTAGGAAAGTGGCGAAAGATGTGGTAGGTGTATCTAAAGGAGGTGTACCGACACAAAAAGAAGGTTGGTGGTGGAGTGAAATAGTGCAAAATAAAATCAAGGCAAAGACGGCATGCTACAAATTACATTATGCTAAGAAAACTAGTGAAACTTTAGAGGCTTATAAGAAAGCAAAGAAGTAAGCAAAAAATGCCGTAAGTGAAGCAAAAGCTAAAATTTGGGAGGATTTATATAAAAAACTCAACTCAAAAGAGGGTGAAAGAAATATTTTTAGGATAGCTAGGGCTAGAGATAAGAAAACTAAAGATCTTAATTATGTTAGATGCATCAAAAACGAGGATGAAAAAATTCTAGTGGCAAATGATGAAATAAGAAATAGATGGAAAAACTATTTTTATAAGCTTTTTAATGAAAATAAAGATGTTAGTATTAGCTTAGGAGAGTTAGCCAAATCAGAAAAGTATATAAACCACAATTTCTACCAACGTATTCAAAAGAATGAAGTCAAAGAGGCTCTTAATCATATGAAGGGTGGTAAATCGGTAGGACCAGATAATATTCCTATAGAAGTTTGGAAAATACTAGGAGACATAAGAATCACTTGGCTCAGAAGACTATTTAATGAAATATGGAAAAACCAAAAGTTGCCCGAGGAATGGAGAGCAAGTACACTTATACCCATATATAAGAACAAGGGAGACATTCAAAATTATGCGCATTATCGAGGTATCAAATTAATGAGCCATACTATGAAATTATGGGAAAGAATTATCGAACGTAGGTTAAGACAAGTATCAAGTACAACAGAGAACCAATTTGGATTCATGTCAGGCAGATCTACTATTGAAGCGATTCACCTTTTGAGACGTCTTATGAAACATTTTAGAGCAAAAAAGAAAAACCTTCACATGATATTTATTGATCTAGAAAAAGCTTATGATAGGGTACCAAGGGAGGTTCTTTGGAGAACTTTGAAAAAAAGAGGTATCCCATTGACATACATTAACCTTATAAGAGACATGTATGATGGTGCAAAAACATGTGTGAGGACTCATGAAAGAATGACAGACTTCTTTGAAGTTAATATTGGGTTACATCAAGGATCAACTTTAAGTCCATACTTATTTATAATGGTGATGGATGAGTTAACAAAACATATTCAAGATGAAGTACCTTGGTGTATGTTATTTGCAGATGACATTGTATTAGTAGAGGAGTCCAAGGGAAAAGTTAATAGAAAATTGGAACTATGGAGAGAAACATTAGAAAGCAAAGGCCTCTGACTTAGTAGAACAAAGACAGAATATATGGAATGTAAGTTTGATCATTTGGTTACCTCAGAGGACATAGAAATTAAAATTGGCACACATTGCATCCCCCAAAAGGAAAGTTTTAAATACCTAGGGTCAATTTTTAAGAGTGATGGAAGAATTGATGAAGATGTTACACATAGAATTAATGTTGGTTGGTTAAAATGGAGAGTAGCACCAGGTATTCTTTGTGATAAGAAGATACCATTAAAGTTAAAAGGTAAATATTATAGGGCAGCAATTAGGCCTGCCATGTTTTATGGTTATGAGTGTTGGGCAGTTAATCATCAACATGTACAAAAGATGTCCATGACAGAAATGAAGATGTTGAGATGGATGAGTGATCATACAAGAAAAGACCGTATACATAATGAGGTTATTAGAAACAAATTAGGAGTGACACCAATAGAGGATAAAATGAGAGAATATCGTTTAAGATGGTTTGGACATATAGAAAGAAGATCAAAATAAGAACCCGTAAGAAGGTTAGAAAAACTAAATTTGGAAAGTATTAAAAGAGCTAGAGGACGACCACAAAAGTGTTGGAAAGAAACAATAAAAAATGATCTAGCTTATTGTGAGTTATCTGCTAACATGGCACACGATAGGGATATGTGGAAACAAAGAATCCATGTAGCCGACCCCGTCTAGTATGGGAAAAGGCTTAGTTGTTGTTGTTATAGTATGTGATTTTTCCGTTGTTTTACCATTAATTATATGCATCATCTTCACCATATTAGGTATCTTCTGGATTCACTCAGTCATTTTCTTTTCATGGGTTCCAATTGCTTACAACACCTAATTTAGGATGATAGGATCCTTTTAAAGCCCTTCATAAATCCAGAAAGTCATAGAGGAAGTGACTGAAGAGTAATTGAAATTAGACTGACCTTCAATGAGCCTAAAGGACAAAAAAGATATTAATCACAAGTTCCATGCAATAGAATCTACCAAATGCTAACATGCTCTGATTCTACTAATATAAGTACAACTAACAACTGTATCAAATTTCCTAACAAAAGGTAAGCCTTACAGAGCAACTTGTAGGGAATGGCCTGCAGATCTCCAGATATTGTTGGCCGTGCAATAAAAGAGATGGGTCAAACCTGGTTAAAGCATCAAGAAACAAATATCAGGCAGTTTGAATTCAAGGAACATGGACAATCAGTAAAGATTCAGCTGCATGAGAGCATGTATGGGACATGAAAGATAACATCCTTGCGCAATATCACACGAGGACATTCAAAGATTGTCATTGATGCAACCTGCACTTACTCAAGACCTGGTATTTTCCAAAGGTGGTCCAAAATGGATTGTGGGAAGAGGACGCCAAAAGTTGGCAAAACCTGCAAGCGAATGCAACTAGTAAAACATGTATGAAGGGGAATTTCATAGTTTGAGATAATACCTTTCTAGATTCAGTATGTAAAAATGAAAAAGAGTTGCATTCACAATTTTGAAAAAATTACATTTTCCA
The DNA here is from genome assembly GCA_036023115.1 of Brasenia schreberi. NCBI lineage: Eukaryota > Viridiplantae > Streptophyta > Magnoliopsida > Nymphaeales > Cabombaceae > Brasenia > Brasenia schreberi. The sequence continues at coordinate 6,578,772 of JAYKKT010000050.1, forward strand.
TCTACAGTGACATGCATTGCAGCATATGACACTTATATAATATCAAGCATCATTTGGTGATCACGAAATTCCTAACATATGGATAACCAAAGACTCACATATAAACCCAAAATGTGTTGTAATTCCTCTTTACCTAATAACATGAATAAGACATAATTTCGGTGCACAACCATCTAAGCTTTAACACAACAACAACTAAGCCTTTCCCCATACTAAATAGGGTCAGCTATATCTAAACTTTAACACAAAATCTCAAAATTGTACTGACACAAAAATGCCCCTCTCCATAACCTGAATAGGAAGTCCTGGCAAAGGATAATGCTTATATCCATAGCATATTGTCATGAACAGAAATAGAAATGGACAGCTGGGCATGAACAAGAAGGAAGCTGTGAAAGTTTTGAAGTCAAGAGTCTATGTACCCTGATGAACGATTGCCCCATCTCATGGTAAAGATACGTCAGCTCTTTCTCATCCAAGGCATTCCCCAAGCATGCTCCAACACCAAGGGCATAAAGTGCTACATCTCTGCAATAAAGGAGGACAAGAAGAGTTAAACCATCGCTATTCATAGAGAGTAGAATGGAAGAATTAGTTCTTTGTCCTCAAGGGGCAAAGGAAAAGGATTATTCTGGATCTACAGTCACGAGGTAGGAATAAAGCTCGGATTACAAGATTCCTTCAATTTTACCTTTCAGAATAAACAAATTTCCCCTTCAGAGACCCATTGTCCATTCATGTCAAAACACAAGCATGGCTAGTCAGTACATCTATGAATCCAAACTTTTAAAACATTACATCAAATACATTATCATTCTGCAATTTTCAGTAAGGGAATGAATTCATAATAAGATATACATTTTGACAGCCACAGGCATAAAAGTTAGCAAATTCAGTAAGACAACAAATAAATTGTGAAATCTTTGTTGGTTCATCAAGTGACCAAATAGTGTTGTACCAGGATATAAAACTTTAATACCAGTGTACAGAAACGTGCAGGGGCACCTAACCCCAACCTTCTCTCCTCACAATCAGTATTTGTTCATAATCCTATTTACTTTCCACGCAATTGTACTGTTATGGTCAAATACAAGCTGCTGCTGTTGCAAACTGCTAGGAATGTGCTTATTGCAGTTGTATTGTACTACCATAATCGTATACTGTCGCACTGAAATTAAGTTGGTCAGCCCATATTGGCAATTAACCGTATAAAATACATGGGGTGCTCAGGGCTGAGATCTCTCTTTGTCATCAACGGGCATCTGCACTTCTTATTCTCCATCTCTGAATCATATGCACCAAAAAACTTTCATATATCAGTGCTTTAATGCCATCGTTAAGGTACTTAACTATGTTTCTTCCTTCCACAGTCCTAAACTCGTTCTAATTCACTTTCACCCTTCACAATACTTTTCCAAATCAACTATCAGTCAATGTACCTCCTTGAAATCCCCTTCACATATTTCTTGTAATCTTATCCTATTTCTTAATATATTGGCATCCTTAGATGAATTAATAGCTAGAAACTATACATGCGATCCAAAATGAATTGCAATGATTCTGACGAATAGTGGTGCACTTAAGTAGCAGCATGAACAGTGCAATTTAACCATTCAATGCAAAACGCATCAAAATTCATACCTCAGGGATTTTGTGGGAGAGGACCAACTCAGGATCGATGGCTTGATGCTTAGATTTGCTCTTCATTTCTGCGAGAAACGTCTTTCCAGAGAGCTTCTTCAAGCTTCTTCAAGTGTTATGAGCAGTGTTCACGACGTTTGATTTCGTAGAAGGGAATTGTTTGGACTTTTTTGAAGAAGTTTCGACGACCAGTTTCAGAAAACCTGGTTTTGTGATTTTCTCATAATAGTGAATGAACTTTTCAGAATCGTACATTTCAAGGGTGTACAAATTAATTGGCATACAATAAAGTTGAGGACAAAACACTTCTCGGAATTAGTTTTTGTCCTCGAGGGTGTAGAAATTCATTGGTTCTATATTAACACTATATCTTTACTATATGCAATGTTAAAAAATACAAAAAGCAATACAATTAGTACCAAAATCACGGCCACTCAGCATCTTTTGGTGGTTAAATAGAGCAGCCATTTTGAATAGTTTATATTGTTCTTTGATTGTATGATACTATAGGGTGTCTAATTCATGGTAGAGCACACATAGCATCTCGTGAACAAAGACTTTGAAATTTGAATAGTAGGCAGAACTTATATTTCTCGCTTACACCTTTCTTTGAAGTAGCAAGTGCCTGAAAATGTCCTAAAACAGAAAGAATCAAAATTGGTTCTTTCATCACTCACAATGATTGCAACCATCTGTTGATATCGGGAGGCAGTGTCTGAAAATGTTCTCCGTCATAGAAGGACATGGAGAGGCAGTTCCAGGGCACTTTATTGCACAGGTCGTGCTTGCACACGCACAGAAACACAACTAACACCTCACTACGGGTTCAGGATATCCGGTCAGATATCAATTATCGACGGACCAAGAAACAACCAACTTCACGCAATCTAAGTTCCAAGCTGAAGGATTAAATCTCTTCACAAAATCTACCCCGAACTGCCCAAATCTCAAATGGGTTTCTACGGATATTTAAGAAAACCCTCATAACTCCCCACACTCGAGATCGTTGTCACCCTTCATTTCATTGCCACCCCCCCACACACACACGAAGGCGCAAAGAGAAACAGAGAGATTACCAGATAGAGACGCTGGCGAGGAGACACAGCGGCAGGTTCCAACGAAACGTCGCTTTGCTGGAACGTTAGGGTTCGACCAACTGGCCACAGAGGTTCCGCTTAGACAACGCTTGTTTAAGAAGAAACGGAAATGACAAAGCGCAATTTGGCAGAACAAAGGACACGACAGTCGATCGATCGCCCAGCAATGTGTATAACTTCATAATCTGCACCGTACATCTCATTGATTCTCACTTGACGTGAGATATGAACGAACCCCACCGCCACAAATCCGGAGCTAACAGAAATCTTTACCAAGTCAGATATACGATCCAGATTCAGTACAATATTGTTCATATACGATGACTACCATTCAGATTCAGTATAACCATAAAAAAAACTCCAAACTAAGTTAAATAGCGATTAGTTTAGAACTATTCAGTATATTTTTTATTGCAAGGTTGGTTTAGGTGAACACGATTGAGGTCAACCCAACTGCGTGACTAATGTCCTCACTTGATAAAAGCCACGGATAACAAGCCATGGCAATTCGACAATGACAAGCCGAGTTGCCCGCATAAGTAGTTTTAAATGCATAATTGTATATAAATTTTTTTCACAAAATAATTGAAGTAATAAAATAAAAAGCGTTCAGTGCATCATGTGTATTAAATTATATATAAAATGTATTATGCTTTTTTGCTTTTTTAATTTAAATTTCTATTATTTGATGGTAGGTATATTTATACAGAATTTTACACAAAAAAAAACATTATACATTTAAAACTACATCCAAATTAGTATATATATATATAGATATATATGTACATACATATATGTGTGGTGTGTATGTACATGTATGCTTGTGCTTCATGTACGAGAGATGTTTGTTATGTTATGAGTAGTGTATGGGTAGAATTTCTTGCAAATATCTGGAATTATGAGTGAGTCCTTTGAACCGGGGACTTGCGATTTCATGTAGTAACTTATGTTCATGTAATTGTGTGTGATATTCATATTAAAAATAGTTTGACTTGAAAGAGATTCAATAGTTTTTTGTCAATCAGGTTGACTTTAACATGGATATTTCAGGTCATGCGTGTGCCTGGTTTCAGCATATTTTGAAGTCTTTCACATTCTGCATTTGTGCCAAAAGTAGGTACATCCAAACACAAGCCCATTTTCTTCACGCGACTTTCAAGCATATTACAATGTACAAGAATTTTCAAAGCCTAGCAGCATATTACGTGTTGAGATGAAGAAGAAGATATGCATCTCTCTCTCTCTCTTTATATATATATAGAGAGAGAGAGAGGAGAGAAGGAGATTACCAGACTCGAGCTGTCAAGTTTGTCCTAAATTTTAACTAATATCTCATTATTTTTAAGGTTGGGTAACAAACCAAGTTGTTAATAATACAAATGAGACTAGTGAGTTAAACTCATAGTTGCATCTGCATCTGAAAAATCATCGAATCAAATTCTAAAATATTACTCACTATTGATAGGGTGATTTGGTAAGCAGCATGTGAATGAAGTCAATTCTATAAACAATGAAAACAAGGTGCTCCATATTCTTCACCAAGTGAAACTTATAGTATCTTCTTCACCAATCAATTTGATAAACTTATCTCCATATTCAAATAATTAGCTAGTTAATTCTTGACCTTTGAGCACTAATATTGGTTATAACAGGTCATCATGTTCCTAAATACACAAAGTAGCATCCTACCCACAAGATGCCAGCAAATAATATGTTGGAATAGTGATCAACTGCAATTTAAGTAGTAATTTCTAGTAGTTGGGTCAAGTTTGACCAAATTCAAACCCAAATTTGATTCCAATGGTTATTTAAAAAAGCCTCCACTGCTAATAATGAAAAGAGATAAGGAAAACCTTAATCCTATTGCTAGGAGGATTTTCTTCCTTTCTCAACATCATTGAGACCATAAGAAGGGGTTTTGGGTCGTCCTTTGAAGCTTGTTATGTTGAGTTTGAAGGCACAATGGCTAGTTGATGTAAAATGTGACAAGATCATCCATTATTTAGGTAGACTTTGCTTTCTTTTGCTTTCATTTGATTTTTCGAACTGAATCACTAGAAACCAATGGAGAATTAGGTGTGAATTGGAAAGCATGAGAGAGATGAAACGATTGGCGTCATTACACGGCCCTATCATGATCAACATCATCGAGTATCATGAGATTTCTAGTGAATTCACCGATTTTATGGGCAAGCTAGGTTTTATTAGATTCAAGTAAGCAATAGGTGGAGGAGTCAGAGATTAACCAGTTGGGTCCCTGTTCAGCTGGATGCACCACTGGAAACCGTTGAAGTTAGTGGGGTTTGTCCGCTGGCAAACTGGTCCTAGTTGGTTTGTCAAGCGCTAGTTCATATGGGCCGGTTTGGCCCTATCTAGTTGTGTCATGTCTAGGATCCTGAATGGTATCTAGTTCTTCAAACAATTGAGGCATGTTCCACTCTATGTTAGTGTTAAGTGTCTATTTCCATTTTAAACTTGTTTTTATATATGCATTGGATTGTGAATGAATACAAATCCCTAGTTAGATCCAAGTAAGTTGTTTCTAAGATCCAGTTATGGTTTTTAGGCTCTTTCAGGGTCATCTAGTGTCTAATTCTAGCCCAATTTGAGGTAGCAGACTCGTAGACAAGTTCTGGCTAAGTTTTCAATGATGTTTAACAATTAGATTATGGAGTGTTGAAGTTATAAAGTTGGTTCTAAGTGTCTTTCTTGAGATCCATTTAGAGTATTTTAGTTCACTCTATTTTGACTTTGTTTCACTGCCAGCTTGATCACTGGTCTTTTATTAAATGAGATGGTTTGATGATTTCACATATGAATCACGGCATCTTTATGTAGATTTATATCCCAGTTTGAAGTAAGAGATATGCTTTCTCAATAGGACCATGGTAGGGGTTGTTTTGAGATATTTGTAATATATTTTTTTATTGTTTGCTATTGCTTTGATAATAATGAGTTTGTATAATATTTATTGGGAATTGTTTATAAATGTGCATATTTGATAGGAGTCGTGCATCTCTATAATTTGTGGCATAGGTGTGTTGGATGATGATAAAAGTGGAGATATTCTTATGAAAGACTTGTGAATATTGTATTAGAACTTGTGAATGGGTTATATCATTGATGGACGTGAATAACAGAGGATTGAAAACTTAATTATGTAAATATAATAGTCATGATGTGTTTGTTTGTTGTGTAGGATCTCTAAATATTAAGTTGAAATGAAACCCCACGGATGTTCGACCAAAGGAATGAATAGTGAACTCCCAGGCACCTCTAGTCATATATGTATACTACACATTGTATCACCATGCAAGTTCTGGTGACCGGCGCTAGTGTCCCTTACTAATCGACCCTTCATCCAAACAAAAAAACAAAATCTATGTAAAGATAGGGTTTTCAACAATCAAGCGAAAAGTATAAATTTACATACCTCTTTGGTATATAACAATGAATACAACAAATACCAAAAGCCTCAAAAGAGGTTCTTTTCTTGATTCATAGTAGGGCTTAGTTAAGGGATTCAGCCTTGTGATATTACAAGGGGAGAGAGGAAGACTCTATCAGGGATGTGAGTACTGGAAGGGAGAAGATGATTGTCCGGGACACAACCTTGCTGCCTGACCATATATCCATCTCTACCGTAGGGTGAGCCAAATGACCAAGGCACAAAGCACAAAGCAGTCGGGTTACACCTCTTGGTTGTCGCATGACCTTCCTTTGGTGGTTGTAACAACCAGATCTCATATGTAGAAATAAACCCTCTTGGATGTTTCAGGAGAGTTATATATTGGTGTAAGCACATGTGTATGTGTATTCAATGAAAATTGAAAGTTGTTGGGTAGTGCTGGGTGTTGTTACAGGTTATGGGAATCAACTCAGCAACATAGTGTACCTAAGGGCCGTTGAAAATTTCAAATGACTCATGCAACTTTGGCTTTAGCATTATATAGGTCATAACTATCAAAACTAAATAAAATGTGTGAATGTTTGAATGCATGTTGTGTTTAGATGTGTGGATATGGATGTGTGAGTAAGTACAGATTTGATTAATGAATTATAAATTGTGATGGTATTTATTTATCTGATAACTATGATATGCATAATATTTTAAATATACATGCTACTAGTATATAACTCTATATCTTTTTATTGGGCATGTATTATTGGTAAAAGATTAAAGACTTGATTGCTGATAGAGACTTTGGTTGATGTTTTATCAAGTTAATTTAACAAGGTGATGATATAAGACATAAGATATAAGATAGAGACCGTGAAACAAGACTGTATTAGTTTGTATATGCTTTAAAATGTAGATTTGGTTTCTAATTCATGAATATATGTTGATATTTAATTGTAAGTATCATGAGGCCTAATTGATAATAGAATTTTGATGGACTTATTGTTCTTATTTGGATGATTTTATTACATTACTCCTCAAGCTCGTGGTGTCATGTCAAATGGGTCAATGCGAGGGTTGCAGAGGTGATGCTTATGAAAACAAGGAATAAAAATGTTGTTGCTCCTTCATTACAAGTATAAGAGAGACGTCAAAGTCCTTAAAAACACATCCCATTATTGACATCATAACATATAAAAAAGGACAATAAAAACCCTAATAAGCTACTTATTAATAGGAGTTTTTATATTGTCATAGGGAGAAATGCTCCAAAATCATTTTGGGGTGATACAACTTTAACTGCAGTCTATCTGATAAATCAAATGTCTAGCACAGGTCTAAATGGTGCTAGTCCCATGAAAATCTTATTTCTAGAGTAAAACAGATTTCATGTACTTCCTAGAGTTTTTAGATGCACTTGTCATGTTCATATTTACGGTCTAGGATGGGATGAACTTGACCCCAGGACGTTAGATGTATATTCTTGAGTTACTCAAATTCCTAAAAGGGATATGTGTTATAACCTGATTCATAGAAAATTCTATGCTTCTATGGATGCCACATTCTTTATTTAACTCATACTCTCAGCCCAAGGGGGGAGCATGTGCACTCTAAAGAGATAGAAGTGAAGAAAAATAGACTCATCTATGCCCTATAGAAGAAGAAGAGAAAGATGATAGTTAAGAAAAAGTGACAACAATGTCAAAGGAAATGCTAGTATACAAGAGAAGACTACGGAATATGCTTATACTACCAAATCAGTTAGCAACTACCGAAACCAAAGCACCTTCTTCCAATTCAAATCCACAACTCTCTACTAATTTGGAGAAACTCATTACCATTCGAAAAGGTAAAAGATCTTGTGCTCAATGCCCTATTTCTCACTATGTTTCCCATAAGTGTACATGTAAGATATACGGTTCCTAAAAGCTTTGAAGAAACACAAAAAAAATTACGGTGGAGAAGTGCTATGAAAGATGAATTGAATGCTCTTAGCAGAAATAATATATGGTCTATTACTGAATTGCCTCCTAACAGAAAACCAGTTGGTTGCAAATAGGTATACATGATTAAATATAAAGCATATGGTACACTTAAAAGGTATAAAACAAGGTTAGTTGCTAAAGGGTACAATCAATCATTTGGTATAGATTACAATAAAACTTTTGCACATGTTGCCAAGCTAACCTTTATTGGTGTGATTTTAAGTCTTTTTGCAATGAAACATTGAGACTTATGACAACTAGATGTTAAGAATGCATTCTTGTAAGAAGATCTAAATAAGGAAATCTATATGAAGCTGCCTCCTGGATTGCATGTTAATTTATACCAAAAGAAAGTACGCAAGCTAAACAAAGTCATTTATGGTCTCAAACAATCTCGAAGAGCTTAGTTTGAGAAATTCAGTGAAGGTGTATGTAATTTAGGATATCAGAGAAGTTTTAATGATCATACACTTTTCTTTAACAAGGGGACAAATTATCTTTTTTGATAGTATATGTTGATATTATTGTTAGAGGGGATGACATAGAAGAAATATCGCGATTAAAAGATTGTTTGCACCGAATGTTCGATTTAAAAGATATGGACAAACTTTACTATTTTTTGGAGATTGAAGTATTACATTATGTAAAAGGTATATTTCTAATACAAAGAAAATATATAATGTATATATTAAAAAAGATGAATATGACGGATTGCAAGAAATGTGACACTCCTATTGAAGTAAATCATAAATTACATCTTGGTGACAATACTTCTTTTAGAGATGTAACTAAATATCAAAAATTGGTTGAAAAACTTATCTATTTAACAATCACAAGGTCATATCTCTCTTATGCAGTTGGAGTGGTGAGTCAGTTTATGCATTCTCCCACTAAAAATCATATGGATGTTGTCTACAGAATATTGAGATACCTAAAGTTAACTCTTCTATATTCTAGATAAGCAATACTAAAGCTCAAAGTGTATCTTATGCAGATTGGATAGATTTTCTGGATGACCATAGATCTACTTCAGGGTACCTAACCTTACTTGGTGGTAATTTGATTTCTTAAAAAAGTAAGAAACAATTAGTGGTTGTCAGGTCTACTGCTGAAACTGAATACAGGGCGATTGCTCAAGCTAAGTGTGAGGGTAAATGACTAGCCTCTTTGATACTTGAATTGGGGTTCTGCGTGATGTCTCTCATCTCATTATATTGTGATAGCAGTGCTAATATTCAAATGGCATCCAATCTATTGCAACATGAGAGGACCTTACATATTGAGATAGGTTGTCACTTTATTAGAGAAAATTAGCATATCAAGAGTTCGAGCTAATTCATGTAAAATCAAAAGACCAGCAAACTGATTTTCTTACTAAAGCAGTAACTCATAACAACCTTGTGGATACTTTGGCTAAGTTAAGTGTTATCAGCATCCTTCACTCAACTTGAGGGAGAATGTTAAAAGATTTAATTCAGGTTCTAATATGGACATGTGGAGACCAATATGTATCATGTTAAATCTGTATTAAACCTTACTTAGTATGAGCATTTTAATCTTTCTAAGTTATATTAGTATATAAGTAGCTATTAGGATAACTTGTGGATTAAGAAAGACAGCCACCACCCAAGAAGGTGCGCAAATATCAATGTGAAAGGGAGTCCCTAAATTCTGCAATTTTCTGTAAGTCTCTTGTTCTTCAATACAATAAATTTATGTTTGTTAATTGTTTCTTGTTCCACCGAATACTGTTTTGAGCACTTTGTTAGATGGTTGCTTCTCATATTGTCTCTGGCATTTATTTCTACATTGTGAAACTTACATGGTATTAGATCCTTTGTTCAGCTTCTGGTGGAAAACGAGCTTCCAATACCGCTCATCATTCTTCCCACAGTCCCAATCACAACAAAGAAGGTAGCCTAAGCATACTTTCGTTGTTGCTATTCTTCTTTGGCTTATTTTATTAGCAACCAGTTGCATTCTTCAGCTTACAGTTCTGTGAAATAGCCGACCCCGTCTAGTATATGGGAAAAGGCTTATTTCTTGTTGTTGTTGTGTCCTGTGAAAATAGTAATGCTAGAAGCAGTTGTAATAAAGTTTAACTTATAAGGAGGTTAGAAGAGCAGCACAGTACACAAAAGTGCATAAGCAAAGACAGAAATATTGAGATATAGGCACAAAAAAAGTGCACCGAATGTTTCATGCATCCACATGTAAATGGTCTGGTTCATATATAGGTTGCTCTTTGTTTCCTAATTTTCTGCTGTTTTGGAGCTTTTTGTGGTACTTCCTTGCCTTCATTACTTTTATTTGAGTGGTAACTTGGCGTTAGTGCCCAGGAAGTCGATCTTCATGTCTTATAGTTTTCCGCAGTTGGTGATAAATAATGATCGTTTTCCTAGTGCAACTTGCAAAACAAGGAGGTCCACTTTGCATTTCATTTTCAGTAACTGCTGGACTGGACACAGTGACGACCAACTCGGAAACTCTTGGACTATACACCAAGATGTCTTATAGGTCTTCTTGGACTCTCTATGTTAAATGAAAAGTCCTTGCAAATAGTTTGTTCATATTTGTTATTTTGCCTTGTGGCACCCTTACGAAGAGGAGGATACCTGGTTTTCTGGTGTACGTGATACGAATGCAAGGAAATGATGTGGATTTGTTGAGTAGCATTCAGGAAATGTGTCTCCATACTACTTAAACATGAAGAGGTGCCAAAGACTGCTGTTGTATGACCGATAAATCATCCGAGTGTATCAATAATCTAGACTTCCGTAGCTGTGCGCTTACGAAATCAGGAGTTTTGACTTTTCTTCACACCATTTAATCCTGGCAAATGGAGTGTAGCAATGAGACCACCAGCATGGTCTTTAACCAAATTGAAGTGCGACTGCTTCATGTTCTACTCCATATGTTTTCGTCTATAGCAGTCTCTGTTTAGGTTGTTCAATGTGTATCACATGCTTTGATGATTTCCACTTATAACTTCTGCTAGTCTTATGATTCTTTAGTGTAAGCTTTAAGAAGCATGAGGCAGTTCTATTCCTCTTGTTATAGCATATTAGATGCCCCAACCTTTCTTATCTTTAGCATCATCCATATGATGACTGAGATTTTCCTTTTCTATTATATTTTTCTGCTAGGTGCCCCAACCTTTCCTGAGGATCGAACTTATAAACCACCACATTTCATTGGAGAGGAATTTTTGAACAGGTATAAAGTGAAGCTCTTACGCTAACTTTGCTTGCCATGCTTCGTACTCTATTATTCTATAATCTAAAGGTTCTCCAATGTGCAGGTTCGCAAGAAATGCAAGTCTAGTTGCTTCTGGTGTGGCCAGAAACTTGTATAAGGTGGCCAATTACATCAAAGATAACCTCGATGACGTTTTTTATCCTTATGGGAGGCGGCCCAAGTAATTAGTGAATCCTCTGCGGAGTGAATGTACAGCAAATAATTACCCTAACCTTGATGGTTAGCTTCCTGGGTAAGCTAAAATGCCATCCCCGCAGTGCTGCATTTCTTCCATATTTGTTGCTTGAAGTGCAATGTTGAGAGAGAGAGAGCATTTTAGTTTTGTGTTTTGGTGACCTAAATCTTTGGAAGGGAATCATAAAACAGCATCAGTCTCTTCCCGCAAAGCTTAAATTGCAGATCAGCGATCATTTTAGTTGTTCTTGTATTTTGATAATCAAGTTGTGAATGACCTAAAGGAAGGGTATCAAAAAGCAGCATCAGTCTCTTCCCAAATTAAATTGCAGATTGGTGACTTGTACTTCATGTAGCTGATCCCCAATAGCACGAAAAAAGGCTTTTTTAAAAGATGAGATAACCATTCTGGTGTTTTGAATCTCAGATCCCTAGAAATAATGCGCCCGAAATATTGAGCTACTGAGCTACCTCATTCAGAAGCAGGTTGGTGATTGTTGTCTTGGAAGCAAATCAAATGACTTCGTTAAAATCCTATTTGATACAATACGTATCGTGCGATTTACACAATACCTCAACATCTTCAATGTTGCTGCATCTTCAACATTTTCAAGACAAGTAAAGCAATATTTCACGAAAAAGAATATGGCAGCACTATGATGCAGCAGCTATCACCGCAAAGGTCTGCAAATCTGTCTGAAGTTGAACATGAAGTGATCGTGAATGGCAGATTTCGAGCAAGTTTGACATGAATATCTCGCTCAGCAGCATGCTGAGCATTTGCTCATCTTGCAGGGCTCTCTGACTCCCACATCGCAGGTGGCGAGTTTGATTCTGTGGAATGAGTGCATGTACTTGCGAGGGTTCGAGCTTGCATTGTAACGCAAAAAAATTCTCGCCTTGCAGGCCTTTTGAAGCCGTTTACTCAATTAAGTTTCCAAAAATTTCAATCTCAAAATATTTAACAACTTTTGGGTATGATCCATGTATTGGTTAGAAGTTTCTTATAGGATCTAAGTATGGCTTTCCTTGTCATAGACCCAATGAAATCCAAAAGCTGGCTTTCGTACCAGTAGCGGATCTGGAATTTTTCATGGGGTGGGGCGAACTGTCTATTTGACCATTTCAGGTGGGGGTGAACTACGTATAGCCTCTTGTACCTCTTTCATTGGTTTTCCAAATTTCAGGTAAGGTAGCTGCCCCTCCTCACATCAATGTAGATCTGCCAGTGCTTGGTACTATCATGCTAAGATAAGAGTTGGTCCTGGATCAGATTATGAGGCATGCCACAAATCCAAACAAAAAGATCTCCAACCTGTGGGAGGGATGCAGCAACGTAGGAACCATATATATATTTAGAAGAATGCCATTCCTTTTCCCAACAATTTCAAGTATATCCCTAATGAAGCAGAACCTGCTTCAAAGAATATGGATTAAGAAACATGATGTGCAAGTCAAAAATCATCAATAACTAAAATCAAAATGAAATCTTTTCCATGCCAATGAGTCAGTGACATATATTTATTGTCTCTCATGCTCAATCTTATTATGCGTTATCAGCAATCAACTCAAAAAAGCAAGATCATTTTTTATCATTCTCTTTTAACTCTTCTTTTCGTTATAATGGAGAGGCTAAAGTGTGTCCACACCTTGGGTATAGAACTCGTAAACTCATCTCAACAGTCACCTACCGTGTTTCGACGGCGCGTAGGAGCTCGTCATGCGGCGCTAGGGGAGCAAGTGCGAGCTGATGGACTTACGCGGTGCGGCATGCGAGGGAGCTTTGGATGAAGCGCGAGGCAGCGAGTGTGAGAGAATGGACATGGTGTGGCGCACAAGAATGAACGCGGAGCGTGAGGATGACTTCAAGCGGCATGAGGGGCGTCCATGCGTGTGCGATGGATGAGTATGTACGAGATGTTCGAGCATTGACCAGGTATAATAGACCTCCTTTATATGCGTGTATGTATGAAATAGAACATACAAGAGGATGGGTGCGCGTGTGTTTTCTGTTGTATGGTTGTGCCCAAGTCATACGGCTTGTAATAGGGAGACTGAATCCATGAGGAACCTTTTGTCATTATAATTAATTAAAAAAATTAATTCTAATTTAAATCTTAATCATCTACATCAAATGATCGTAATTTATTTGGATATGTTGACATATGACTATGCACTATATATATATTAACAAGAATATAAAAAATGGGTCATATTTCGAAACAGCGCAGGTTCCGGGCTGCCGGCTACAGTGGATATCGTCGCAACTTTTTTTTTGATTGTGGGATATCATTGTAATTAGAGGACGAGTCCAGACCGTTCGCGCACGATGGATTAATTCAAGGCAGGAGAGAGAGAGAGAGAGAGAGAGAGGATGGCGTTAGCCGCAGGCGGAAATCTGTCCTTCAAGGTATTCATCGAATCTTCTTCCTCTTCTTCTCCGTCACTACTTGTTTTCTGACCATCCTCATCTTTGTCTTCTCTTTCTCTTGGAACCTTTAGATAGTGCCTTTTGTTTCTTAATAGTTTGAAGCATTTTACAACAAAAGCTACCGAATTAGTAATTGAGGTTTGGCGAATGTGGGAATTGCAGTCGATCGGAATCTCCGTATTTTGTAAGAGGAAGGAGAAAGAGAGAGATGGTGGTGACCGTCATCCTTACCACGTGGTAGAAATCACTCCACCCCCCACCAATCTGGGTGTTCGTTGCTTCCCCTCGGTGAGAAACCACCGTTTCTTGTCTATATAGAATTGTGGATGTATCCTTCACACTTCTTGCCATTTATTTCTGTTATTATTTGTTGAGAGGACTATCTGATTCAATTATCTGTTTTCCGAATCTTGGCTGTTTTCTTTGCTCCAATAATCTATCGATATTATGAAATATGATTTAGTTTACGGAACCCTATTTCGTAAGAGCTTCAAATGTGTCTATATAGATCAAATTGTTAAGTAAATCTGAAATGAGGAAAAATAATCAATGCCAGTCACACAGACGATATTCCCTAACCACATGGAGTTTGTCTGTTCCACACCTACATTCTCATATGACTAACATTTGGCGTCTCTTCTGGAATGTTATAGTCGCGGTTATCCTAAGTTCTGTCAAAGCCATTTTGTTTTATTGATGTTGCATAATACAAAAAAAGACAATATCAAGGATTTAGAAAATCTAGCACTTCAAAAACAAAATTTCCCTCAAAATGCAGAATGCAAAGGTTGACTTGTATCAAATTTATCTTTCTGAATCCATCCGCATTCACATTTGATCGAACCACGGCAACATGGTGAAATGCAATGGACTGTAACATGGGGTGTCATGATACAGTCTCACCAAATTTCTGCTGTAAAATGCCACATTTTACAGCACTGTTGATGTATATTCTTGTTTCAAGTTCATTGACTTTCATATCATAATATAGTGTCCAAATAGAAAAGTTCTTAGAGAAGTCTGTAGGTAAATGCTTTTATCTTGAAAAAAATAGCTGGCAAGCCCGGCTTATAGGAAACATTTTCTGCTTAAGTCCCTTGCAAACCTCATACAACAAGATGAAAATGGAGTTGTTAGCCGATTCTGAGGTATTTCTGGCCACTTCACAAAGTTCCTTACATTAAACTCCTTGGTAAATTAGATAGAGGTTTGGCAACGAGAAAATAATGCAAACTTCTTTTAATTTGACAAGTTAGTTCTTTTTACCCATTGATTATTTCCTTTATTATTTTTCTTTGGCAATTGGGTTCATTGGGTCACTTTGTCAGCTTGAATGTGTACGATCATAACACAATTTTTGGGGGTTACTTGTTGGCTCTTTTAGCTAAGGACTAGCATTGAATTGTCCATTTGACCAAGTTACCTTTAATTACTTTAATATATTATATAAAAACTACAAAACTACTAAATTTACTATCTCATAGGAAAATTGTTTTCTAATAATCAGTGCTGGTTAAAGTGGGGGAGGTCGAGTTCTCATGTGTTTGGTGCAGGTTTTAGACCCTAAGACCCACTGGATTGGGTTCTAACATCATTTTGAAGTGCAAGGCCTACACTAGCATAGCCATGTTTCCATCTGCCAATGCTTTAGCATGAACGGGTCCAACCTTGTGTATCTGCATGTAGTTTGGCGCTTATGTCTGAGTAGGGTTAATCGGGGATAACTGACCACATAATTTGACCAAGTTACATTTAGTTAATCTAATACAGTATGTAATCTATATAACTACATGCTATTAAATTTATGTTTAGAAAAATTGTTCTTTAATAACAACCACGGGTTAGGGCAGGGCACTGAGTTTTCATGGGTTTGTTTGGTTTTTGAACCCCACCCACGAGGCTGGGTGGGTTTTGACATCATTTTAAAGTGCAAGGTGGGTTTGCACTCAAAAGCGTTTGCTCATCTGGCAAGGCTCTCTCATCCCCATGATTTAGGTGGTCAGTTCGATTCCCAGGGCCTGCATGCACATGTGTATAATAACGCTTCTGCCTCCGTTGTAATCCCAAAAGAAGAACTGCAAGGTGTGTTTTAACCCAGTGCAAACCCACCCAGAGCCGCCCCCACTGCCATCCTTACTGACACTAGCACAGCCATGTTTGCATCTGCAATTTTTTTAGCATGAACGGAACCCACAGTGTATCTGCGCTTATCTGAGTGGGGCACTTCGAAGCAAGTAATAAATAGATAACGGAAGTTTGCCACCTCGTATCAAGCTATCAACTTTAAACTGCCACCAATTATTCACGAATATAATGATTGGTGGTTTCATTGACAGAATATGCATTGTGGGGAGTCCATCACAATAGAGGGGAAATATTACACCATTTCTGCTGTCACGCACAGGTATCAGCTTCGCAAAGGGAGATACGAGCCAAGTGAAAAGGGATTGGATGTGCTGTCTGCATCAAGATATATTCTCAACTTGTACCTTGAGAATTTGTTAGATAAGTCGTGACAAGAGGAACTTCTATGTTTGTAATTATATAATAGATTTATAATTATATTCTCAACTTGTACCTAAGATCGGGGCAGCCTTGTCTTTGTTTCAGTTGGGACTCTTTCTCTCAATATGAAAGGAATACACGCTTCACTTCATGGCTACCACTGTCTCGAACGTTGACAATCCAAAGAATCATTTATGCTTGTGTTGGTACGGTTTCTAGTTTTGTACGCAACCAAGCAGGCCTGTCAGTCTTGTGCTATGACATTTTCCGAGCATGCAGATGTTCTTAACCTATGTTGGAGATTCAGTTATAAGCCTGATTGGACTGGTATCCACTCCTTGATTAAAAAGGAATTCAATGCAATCAGAGCAGCTCTTTTAGAGTTACGCTTCTATAATTTTGGAATTCCTCTTAATCTGCATTTGGTAACACAATCATGAAATGATGTTTCCGACTGTTCTTCCCGGGTGAAGTATTTCTTTTGTTTGAGAACAGCAATAACTGAAGCAGTGTATTGGTGATGGTTCGATTAATGCAGAACTTTCTCCAAGGCACGATTTCTAACTAATTCTCGCAGCGTGCTGCAGAATCTTCCTCAGCACATGCATTGAACTTCCTTTAGAGTCTCCTTTAGGAATACGATATATAGAGTTCTAACATGAAAAGACACGAACTCAAACTCTTGGAATCTTTTGACGTTATGGGTCTTGGTCTTCCTTGACCTCTTCCGTCTTCTCCTCCTACTCCCGGAGAAGAGGATGCCGCTTACCTTACTGAGAACTCTTTCCAATGAAACCGAAACATCATTCCATACTAAATGGGGTTGGTTGAATGTATTCTTTGTCGGTGTTGCGATTGTGCCAGTCCAGCGTCATGTTAGGGTTTAACTCGAGAAATCATGAAAATGTTTTATTGAGAATTCTCTGTTTTACCCAGAATGGGACTGGATCCTTGGTCACCATAGAGCTCGATCTCCTGAAAAAATTTTCTGAGCACCCAATGAAAAAACTGAAGATATTAAATAAAGCTTCACTTGCAAATCCAGTTCCCCGCAACCAAAACCTTCAAATGGTCATTTGCTGTTATTGGCAAACAGTAGTGGATCTAGATTTTTCTCTTTTTTGGGGAGGAGGAAGAGCGGGAGGGATGAACCAAAGTTCAATTGGATGAAATTCATGCGGTAGTCCAATCCAGCGTGATTTCGTATTTATTATACATTTGAAAAGAAATTTTGGGAAAGACATGATTTATCATTAGCTCAACAAAAAGAAGACAAAATATTATCAATGCTTTGAACCTTGCGAAATTGTCAAAGAGATTGTTAAAAAAGTTTAGAATTAAAGATAATGAATGTGAGTATTTCAGTAATGATAAGAATGATATTGAGGTCAAAATAATGGACAATAATTATACAGGGCCAGTGATGCGAGCAAGATAAAGGCAAAGTGAGACAATAAATTTGTATCGTTATGAGTGTGAAGAATTCAATGTTATCATTGATTATGTAATTGAGCTTGATGATTGATTTAATGAGAGAAATATTGAATTACTTCTCTTTGTTACATGTCTTGCTCAAAGTAATAATTTCATTTCAATATTAAAAAGAGTATATAACTTACTCTTCTAAATAAACTCAACACCGGAAAGTAAACTACAAAGTGAAAACACTTACATAAGTATATTGATCAAGTATTAGGAAGGATTTATCGTTGAGGCTTATCTTTTGGAAGAATTGCATAATTATCTTATTATCTATATTTGATGATATGTCATGCTCAATATATGTAACTAAATAGTTGTTCATTAATTCATTGCCAAATTAGTTTATCAAGTGACTCTTTGTTTATATCTAATGATGTATGTCTCTTTATAATGGTCATAACAAAAAATACAAGCTCCACACTTTCAGTGACAACAGGTAAAAGCAATACTAATGTTATTAATCGATACACCAAAAGTAGCTCTTATCATTTCTTTGTTGTACTAATACTTTTGTAGTTTCACATATTCCCTTAAGTTGAAGTTATTGATCATCATGCATATTCATAATATAATTATCAAGTTGATATTGAAGTTGTCAAAGATCATTAATACAAAAATTATAATAATAAAAGCTTGCAAGCTAAACCAACTTCTCTTTGCTCTTGAAAACACTACCTAAGATTGAACAACTTTGAAAGTTGTGCTTGTTATGAATTTAGCATGTGTGTTCATTTGATGATTTTAACTACTTAAATGTGTTATATTATGAGGTGAGTGACTATGTAATTGTTACTTAAGAAATGATCATTATCAATAATTATTTGTTATAATTGTTGTATTATATGAGCATGTATGTAACACATGCTTTCATTATTGATGATATTTCATCTTTGTGACATTTATAGAATCTTAATGATATTGTGAAATGTTTTGGTAGTTTACTTATTAATTTAAGGATTATTGGTAGTTATATTTATGTTAGAATATTATTTTTTACTCTTAAAAAGTTGATTGCACATAAAAAAATATATTGTAAAGAACTCTTGGTAATTGGTAACTTTCTTATACCTATCAGTCTCACATATAATGAAGTACACACTAATGGCCTATATTTTCACCCCCTAACTCTAAATTTTCAAGATTCGCCACTGGTGAAATATGAACCAAACTAGGACCAAAGTGGCCTAAAACTAGATCCATCGTTAGTAGAATTGGAACCGAACTTGGAACCTAGAGGGGTCTGGTTTGGTTCATATTCTAGACTTGGTGGAATTGGTTAGGTCTAACCTTGCCCATGAATATGTCTACCACAAAGGTAGAGGCTGCAATCAATGGTTTTAAAGCTTTCCTAGGTGTTCGTTCCAAACCACTCACACCCATTCAGTCATGACCAAATTTGTTTCTTCCTTTTCAACAACCCTAGCTTGTCATTTATGATTTCACTCTTGTGTTGATTGTAAGATTAGATTAACATAAATAATATCCAAAAAATGTTATGTAGAGGATTTAGGTCTACTATGTAAGGGTAAATCCTCGGTCATAGTTATGTGTCTAGATGATCTTAAAAAAACAATGGCATATATTCTGATTGAAAAAAATTCATAAAAATCTAATGACATATTCTAATTTTATGTTTAGAATACAAAAGATTAGGGTTGGTAATCTCAAACCCAACCTGAAAAGTCCAGGTCTCAGTTTGGGTTTAGCCACCCTAGATGTATACACACACATATAATATAGTGTATGATATATGTTAATAACATTACATGCTAGTATATCTAAATAAATCTCAACAATTTGATTTAAAAGATAAATGATTAAGATTTGAATTTAAAAAACAAAAGTTGCTTTTTGAATAGTAATACTTACAAAAGGTACAACTATATTTTATGTTTTTAAAATTCAAATATCAACCATTCATCTATGTTTAGATTTAAATAATCCATTTCATGTCCATAATTTTAACATTAGATATTCATAAATACGTTATCATATGAAAGCTCTTTCAATAGTGAAGTTAAGGCTAAAGACTATTAGAGCTACTTGTGTGAGAGAGAGCTCATTGATGCATATTGAATCTAAGCGTTGGCTTCTTCATTGAATGAGCTTGAACACGATATCATATTTATGCATTTTATGTGAAAATTATCAATATCAAATGTATTATTTAAATCTAAAAAGTGGGATATTGCACGTGTGTATGTGTAAATGGTATCTTGATTTACAAATCTTTGAATGATCTAAATATCAATATGTGCAAGACCTATTTATATATGCATGTACGCTATATGCATTTAATATGTATATAAACATTTATATTTATATAGACATGCTTTGTTTAACATGTAGAAATTGACATGGCCGGTTCTGGATAAATGGAATTGGCAGTTGAAAACTGCATGTTCTGGTTTCCCTAGAACTTGGAACTATAACCTATATGACCTGGGGCTAGTTCCAATTCTGGTTTCATGAAAGGTAAAACCAGAATCAAACTGGATGGTCTCTCGATTCCTGGCCTGGTTCTGGTTCCTCAGTTCTAGTTTCAGTCGGTTCATATCTCGGTTTGGTTCTAATCGGATCTAACCATGTCTATGTAGAAAGATATAATTAACATAATATTACACATATCAAACTTGTCTAATTGGACACACGAATATGCTTAAATAATTGGATGCTTGATACATATTATAATATTACGACCAATCATAACATATATTGCTGCTTGATTGAGTCTATATAGCCAAGCAATCCAATTTAAGACAATTGACATGATACATATTTTAGTACTCAAAGAAATGATTAATTATAGATTGATCATTCAATTTTAGAAGGAAGATAACATCTCGTTAAACCATAATCATACAAGACATTGGGTCTTGTCTCATGGTGGGAGTATAGTTTTTTTTATAAATTAAAAAATTAATAAGTATTATTAGTTTCACCATGGTTGTGATTTTGTTTGGAGTTTGTTTCTTTATATCTGATATGGGGCTCAATATAAATGAATTTTTAAAAAGTCAAGGACAATTATAGTTGCATGAAAGTGATACAACTTACAAGCCTATTTTGTGATATACAATATAGTTGACAATATCGATGAATTCTATATAATAAAATTTAGACTTGGGGAAGTGATTTGTGATAAATTTGATAAATAACAAAGTAATCTATGTTATCTTATGGCTAGCCAAGTGGTCTTCAATATATCTACAAGAAACTCGCCATGAGCCTCTTGCATCTAGAAAGTTGAATCCGGTGGCCTAAAGGAAAGTATGAAGCATCTCTTACCTTGAAGACACTACACAATATTTTTTTGCTTGTTTGTTGTTTGCTTTCTAGGTGCAAATTTTATTTAATCAAGAATGATGGTATGATTCGACTCGATCGGCATTGACATTAAGAGAAGGAACTTAAGATCAACCAAATACGCCAAACACCCCCAAACTCAAACCTCTACAAGACCACCACCAAACTAATCGACTCAAGTGCAACGTTGGCGTTGCACTCTTCAAACACACTCAGGAACATGTTTAGAGATCACATTGGAAAGTCCCTTGGAGGTGTCCTCGAACATGCTTCTAGTCTACTAAAACTTAAGAAAGCTAGAAGCAAAAATAGGGTTGAAAACCACTAAAAAAACATATTTTGACTTAATCGATCGAAAAAAGATTGAGAGACGGATCGATTAAGACCATCCTTGAGCGCCAACAAGCTTGAAAACCACTAAAAAACCATGTTTTCAGACTTTTCAGGTTTTAACCCCTTCATCTCTTCTTCATGGAAACCGCCACCAAACGGTGGTGATTGAGGGAGGCAATTGGTCTGTCTTGAGGTGGCAGGTTGTCTATAGTAGTGAAAAATGTTAGGAAATGGCATTTTTCACGTGCAAAGCCACGACCAACAGGTATAGGAATTTCCATGTCGTGTTAGGTCTGTCCCCCTCCCCTCCCCTCCCTTCGTGTTGGTCAGTTATAATGCCAAACGGAAGACAGAAACCAGTGTCCTTAAGAGGATATGGATATGAGTCTAAATCGGGTCCATAGAATTTGATTTAAAATCTTTACAAATTTATAGTAATGGATCTAGTAGGGGTTTTGGCTCATTTCAAGGCCATTTGGGGTATGATATCGATGTGATTTGAATTGCTGAATCCATAATTAAATATACAATACTAATACAATGTTTTTATGATAATATATGGTCTAGACCAAGGTGATTGAGGGGATTTGCTCATTAGACAATGGATCAAACTTGGGGGCTTAAAGGTAATTTTAATTGATTTCGGGAAAGCACATGATTATGAACTGTCTTATTATTGTTTGAAGATTATTTTACATGATAGTTCATTGGGTGTGTTAGAACATTTTTTTACTAGCATTAGACATACTAGTGCAAGTGATACATTATGTGGCATTAATGCACCCACTCCATGACGGTATGGGATGTGAGTTATGGATAGGAGCGTCAAGTGATGTGAATCTATTGATTACTTTGTTAGTCTCACATGTAGTTCACTTTTAACAACTCGTGCCATGTCATATGGCAAGCTTAGTTGATAATATATGTTATGTAGTAAACTAGCAAGAGCAACGAGTGCTTGGAACTAAAACTGTTTTGGTACTTGTGAAATATATGATACTCAAATAGTAGAGCATATGAGAGATTTGATTTGCAAATGTAATTTACAAAAATATGACCCTCGTGTATATGTATGTCTTTGAAGATTGCTTTTCTTCTATATACTTGAGGGAGAGTTGTATGGTGGGCCTGAATGATGGATATACGAAACCACGCGTCTAGTTAAAAAGAGGGCTTAGGGGCCTACTACGGCATGAGAGTGGTGATAGACATAGCATGTCTTAATATCAGAATTAAAAATACATCATTGAGGAGTGTATGGTTATGCATTGTATGTTTACAATGAGTTTTTGATACTTATTTGGATATATATATATAGATATATATATATATAGATAGATAGATAGATAGATAGATAGATAGATAGATAGATAGATAGATAGATAGAGAGAGAGAGAGAGAGAGAGAGAGAGAGATTGGATCCTACACACTACTAATGTTGTCCGCTTATTTTTTATCATTGTTTTTCGAGGGCATGAGTGTATTAAACTTATTTACAAAAACATAATGAGTGTGTATGTAAGAAGTGGAAAGGATCAAATTTTCCTATATATATAATTTAAAATATGCATATTCTTAGTATATTGATAGCTATAGAGATCACATCTACTTATGGAGTACAACTTAAGAGAAGAATTGAGGAGTTCGAGAGAGATGAGGATAGCTGATTGAATGCTTCTGTTATAGCATAGGCTATTATATCCTTTTACCTTTTTTTTATTGTGTATCTGTAATATGAATACTTGTACCACCACCACATGTATTGAACCTTATGATATGTAAATTAATAAATTGTGAGTTAGATTTTAAACTTTTTTTATGCTATCAGTCAATGGTTCTAAAATTGTGACATGGCATGAACGAGCCATATGTCCACGTGAACAGGTTCTATGGGCTTTGACACCCAATGGATTTGCTGATTTTAGTTTTAAGTGGTCAACCCCAAAAGCCAACACAGCAGCACATAACCTCGCTGGAGCTTTTACTGAATTCGATTACCTCCGTGTCTCGCTCAACTTCCCTTCTATACTACTCGATAGACTCGGCTGGATCAAGCCTCTGCCAACAAGTACAGCTACCCCAGAACACAGAGAACCAGTCAAGAAGAGAATTCAGTTGCCCAAAGCCTTGTTCTGTAATCGCCAAAGGCTGCTCTATTTTACTGTTCAACAGAAAAAATAACATTCGAAATGCATATGCAAGGTGGGATTAATTATTCAAACCAAGCATGCACCTATAAGTTTTAGCTATTAGGGACTATCATAACCTAGAATTAGTCACTATCTCTATTTTACCATTAATACTCTTCAAGAAACAATTCAGTCCATCAACATTTTTCCACTTCCACCACCATGCTTTACACATTGCGAAATCATACCCCCAACAAATATATGGTTGACATGCTTCCCAAGGGGAAGTGCCTCCCACCTTTATTTAAAGTGCACAGCCAAAAGCAGCTCCCAAGCAATGACGGTGTAGGTCCGTTGGGAATCTCAATCCACTCCAATGGAATCGATGTCTGAATCAAGACAACTACGAAATACGTGGAACTCACTCACTCTCTCTCTATAATGTGGGTGCACACGTGTATACGTGCACACACACACACACACACATATATATATATATAAAGAGAAGATATATGTTAGCCTAGTAAATCCGAACACATCTCATGAATGGTTGAGATTTGAATATATAAAACAAAAAGTATATTTACTTTTTGTAGGTATATTTTAATTGTTTTTTAAATTTTTTTATGATGAATGATTGAGATTTATTTAGATTTATTAACATTTAAAGGTATATTATCCACCAGTTTCTCTCTTTCTTTCTCTTTATATATATATATATATAGAAAGGGGAGGAGAGAAAGAGGGAAGAGAGTAATGCTAAATATATAATATCTTTAAGTGTATAAAAATGCTTATGTAACTTTATGATCAATGGTGAAGATTTGAATTATTTTATATTTAATATTTAAATGTATTCAACCATTTTATATAATATCCATTGGTCTTTGTGATCAATGGTGAAGATTTGAATTATTTTATATTTAATATACATAGTACATCAAATAATATTTTTAATTCAAATATTCACAGTGAAAATATTTAAAAGCATTTTTATAAATAAAAAAAAAATTAAACTCCACTTCCCTCCTTATATATATATATGTATGTGTGTAGCAGTAAAGGGCAGAGTGGGTCGGATACCTTAAAGTCGGGTTGTAATTGTCATACCTATCTATCTTAAAATGTTTTTACTTCTCCATGTGTTGTAGCATGAGACATAGCTCTTCTTCATATTGGGTCGACCAAGAAGACCTTCCAGTTGAAGGGCCTGAGATTCATTTGCAAGGTTTGCACATTTAAAAAAGTTTCACGTAGCGCCAGCTCTTTTATATAAAACAAAGCTACCTTTTGCTTTTCATGGAATGCTAACTAGGCCAACATGAATTGAGCTAACCGTAAACATGCACTTTATAGCTCACGGATTCAACTATGGGCTATACCTTATTCTCTTAAGGGTCGGGAGAATAACCATATGGTAATAGTGTTTTTAATGTTCTTTTTTCTTTCAGATTTTGAGTGGATCAAGCACCCACCAGACATCAATGTAGACCCCTACTCGGGTTCTTCACGATCTTGCCGTTCTTTCGAAGCACTGGTCCAGTCGGGTCGGTTCGCTGCACCGAGCCTGAGTGGAGTGTCGACTATCCTACTTTCACCTACCCACGCCACTACTGAAAGTGAAGCCCAAGATGGATTGGAATGCATGGCTTCTTCTTCAACGGAAAGCAAAGTAAATTCGAAAAGCACCAACCCATGGGCTTCACCAACCTCTTGACAGTTAAAAATTGCCGTTAAGTTGCACGGATGCTAGAATAAAATCAGGTTCAAAGATACAATTCACATTTGTTCCTTTCAATTTAAATTTTGCAATATATCCTAAAAATTGAGAAATACATGAATATCGACTCGATTAATCTGCATCTTATAGAATTACCCACTCGATTATTCATTGATGAGGGTTGCTGCACAACACAAGGATATCTCTCCTCTGCTCGGAGTTGAAGATCAGGAGCAGACATGTCTGGTCAAAACATCGGTTTTAGTTTGCCTGAAACCTGGAAATGGAACCGAGCCGTTTCAGGGTTGGTTCTGGTTTTGGAATCGTTGGCAATGTTTCAATTTCTTTTTAAAACAAGGGCAATATGTCTTCTGGGAGTCAAATTCTCTGCCAATTGCTGGTTCGGTTTCAGGAGACCATGAATCTTAACCAAATCGGAGGGCTTCTGGCTCCGATTATGGTTTTGAGACCGGTCAGCTGGTTCCATGGACGGTGCGATTTCGATTCCAATCGGCTCCCAACTTTCCCACAAAGAGAAGGACGTTAATGAAGACTATAAAAAAGCCTATCACCGCCGGTGCCATTGGCATTCGGGGTCTATTAATTCCCAGATGCTAGTGGTGGGCTGATCCAACAGTCTAAAATATATATTTTAGGACCCTAATTCTCTCTCTCTCTCTCTCTCTCTATATATATATATATATATTCTTGTCCACTTTTGACATGTTTAATCATTCTCATCCATTGCTTTTGGGTAATATAGAATATAATTTTAAAATTTTTAAAAGATTTTATAAAAATATAAAGATATTTTTATTAAATTTATGCAACCCAAAAACAATGGATAAATATGTATTGTTGGTGAGCAAGATCTAATCACTCATATCTTCTTCTTTTTTCTCTCTCTCTCTCTCTCTCTCACACACACACACACACACATATATATATATATGTATGTATATATTCTATAAAGTAATGACATGCTCAGCCATTACTTTGTCCATAATAAAAATATCTTTCATAATTTTTTGAAAGCCTCTTAAAATTTTTAAAATTGTACTTATATCACTCAAATACAATGAGTGAACAAGTGTCAACATTGGCAACATCCAATTTTCCTCCTTTGTATACTCACATGTTGCATGTGTATGAAAATCTCCACCATCTGCCTCAAGAAATGGATGTCACTCTCTTTAGAATATAGAAACACATGCCCTTTTTTCATTAGAATCATATATTTGTGTACTTAACCAAACCAATATTTGTGGTTCTATTATTTCTAAAGTTTTGATCGCACATACCTTAAACCCGATTTACAAATAGAAGTGAAAATGGCCTTTTTACTATCAACTTAAAAATGATCGAGTACATCCAGGAATGAAATAAAAGCTGCCATGTGCAAATATTAATCAAAAGAGGCTGCAATGTAGGCGGGGTGTTGGTATGGCCTCAAGCTGCTTTGCTCTGGGCGCGGTCAAGCCAAACGAGTCAGTCATGTCAAGCTCTCCTCCCTTTAACCCATCAGGCAGCGCCCAATTAAACGCATGAACCATCTGAGCCACGGCTAATTCCAGTGTGTACAAACCGAGCTGCATCCCCGGGCAAGATCTGCGTCCGGACCCGAAGGGAATGAGCTCAAAGTGGCTACCTTTGAAGTCGGGCGCACCATCGACTGAAAACCTATCCGGCACAAACTTGTCGGCATCGGGCCATGCTTTCTCGTTCCGGCCTACTGCATAGGCATTGACCATGACACGGCACCCGGCCGGAACACGGTAGCCCATAAGCTCTGTTTCGGCGGAGGTTTCATGCATGAGAACGGGAATGGGCGGGTGCAGGCGGAGGGTCTCTTTAAGGACCCTCTTTAGGTGCACCAACCTCTCTATGTCTCCTTCTTGGACTTGGCGGTGTAGACCCACTTCTCTGTCTAGCTCATCTTGCAACTTGTGCATCTCTTTGGGGTTGTTCATGAGTTCAGCCATGGCCCATTCTATTGCAGACGCCACAGTCTCTGTCCCACCAAACATCACATCCTGATACCAAAATGAGGACAAAATTCATTACATCAGCAAGAGCGAGCTGCAAACCTGATTTTTGAACATTATAATTAAATTTGGGAAAATATAATAAAATATTAAAAAGAGAAAAGTCTTTTATTTTGAAAATATTTTGTTTGCTTCTCGTGACCAAATGAAAACACACAACTAAAGAGACAGAAAGAGAAAAGAGGAAGAGTAAGAGAATTGTACTTTGAATTTTACTCTTGCGAATGACCAAAATAATCCACGAGCTCACGTAGTGAATAATGCAACTTATCTAGTGGGGAACAAAATGGGTCCAACCTACTGCCCACCTATTAAACCTGTAACCCTTTTTCTTCCATTAGTATTACATATAATCTTTGATCTTTAAGATCAATGGTTAAAATCTTTAAAACAAAAAGTAAATAATATTAGATGTATTTAATGTACATAAAAAACTTATGAAAATAATTTTTTACTTTTAAAATTTAAATTTCAACTATCGACCTTTTGTTGAAATCTTTGAAATTTTTTAAACATAAGAGAATATGAAATAAATTAAATGATCACACATCTATTAAAGCTTGCAAGACCCCTTTTAAGAATAAGTTAGTATTTACAAGATACCCCTCTTTTCATGCACCCGACGAACTGAAATACAAAAATAAATCAAATTCGCTTCACTCAGTGCTTTAGCTCAACTAGGACTCTCTGACTCCCACACTGAGGGACACACATAAGGTGGTGGTAGTAGTGGCAGCCACCATTATAGTTGTAGAAGAAAGTGGCCGAGGGAGGCCACTTAACATAAATAGGCTAACTTTGTTTCATCCTCACTTTTATGATCGAATGTATAAATCTGGGTTTCAATTTAATCGGTGAATTTTGTGTAGTAATTATTGTTATTTATATGTGATTGACTTTACTTAAAAAAGAAAAGAAGCAAAAAAAAAATGGGGAAAGGAAAAGAGATGATAAAAGGTGGATTTGATGGAACGCAAAGTGAGTGTGTACCATTACGATGGCTTTGATGTTATCTCTGCTAAGCTTTATAGAAGGAGCAGCTTCATCTGAAACTTCCTGAGCTTCACCGTTGGCCGCATCACCAAGGAAGGCCAAGAGGTCATCCACCATATCCGAGGTGTTGTCATCAACTTTGCTCATGGCTCGAGTCATGTGGTCGTCGATGATCCGGTCAATGAACCCATCGAGCAAGCCTCGGGCCTTCTCGAGCCGCTTGTTCAAGCCTTGTAGGTCGAATCGGTCCAGCCACGGCATAAAGTCGGCGATGTTGAAGGCACCAAACAGCTTGGAGAACTCTTGGAGGATGGATATGAAAATGTTTTGATCATCTTCAAACTCGGACCCGAATGCAGCCTTGAACGTGATGTTCCTAGTAAGTGCAAACACAAGCTCACCTAGATTGACTCTTGACCCAGCATTTGCATCAAGGGTCTTGACCAAGCCTTGGATCTCTTCCCGCACTGAAGCCCACGACTCGGCTCGTTTTCGGCTAAAGAGCTTCATGACACTTATCTTGCGCATTTGGCGCCAAAAGGGCCCGTAGTGCGCGAAGGCCATGTCGGCTCTGTCGTAGGTCAGGTACCGGATTGTGAGAGTTGCCGGCCGGTTCGAGAAGATGCCGTCCTGCTCCTTGAGCACTTCTCTTGCTGCGTCGGGCGTGGAGACGACGACGGTCGGCATGAAGCCAAGACGAAGATACATGACGCCGCCGAACTGGTTGGCAAGCTTAGCCAGGCCTCTATGGGTGAGTTGGTCCATGATGTGCATGTGGCCGATGAGAGGTAGGCTAGGGGGGCCAGGGGGAAGTGGCAGTCTTCTCTTTCTTTGGACTAAGCCGAAGAGCAGACATGCAAAGGAAGCGAAGAAGAAGAAGAAGAGGAGGAGGAGGATATCCGTCGCCATCTTTACAGCTTAGGGGGTTCCTCGCATTGGTTTTTAGGATATGAAGGCCCCTTTTATAGACATTTCGGATATAAACATGTCAATTCCTTTGCCATAGGGTTGGTTGGTAGAAAGGAACAGGTGTGACAATAATAACAAGGCTCTCTCCCTCCCTCCCTCTCTCTCTCTCTCTCTCTCTCTCTATATATATATATATATATATATATATATATATATATATATATATATATAAAGCTTGGCATATACTTACAACATTGCATGATAACATAATATATGAACAAATCTCAATAATTTATAAAGTTAATATTTGAATTTAAAAACAAAAATTATACTTACATATCTATCTATCTATATATATTTAATAAGCTTAATATATGTTCCTAACGTTACATGCTAATATATCCAAACAAATCTCAAATCCTCAATTTTTAAATACGAATTATTAGTATTTTTAGCTTTATAAATAAAAACTATATTTATCCTTTTAAAGTGTAATTTATCAAAAAACAAATTTAGTTTTTTGAAATCAAATTTCAATCATCTCTTTCTCAAATTTAATGGTTGAGATTTGTTTCAATATATTGCTTATATAAATATAAAAGAACATGAACTGGCTTACGGTGACTATCACCACAACTGATGGCAAAGAACTGCGTTTGTGGGTTTTTCCATCCACCACAAAAGAGCTAAGTCACATCTTACAGTTATCAGCATTACAAAATAGCCCACCACCACAACCACAAAAACACGTCTCGCTTTTACACATGGTGATTAGTCAACTTAAGCCAGTTCGTGCTTTTATACATACATATACATATATATACATATATATATATATAAGAAATATTAGGTGCATAATGTTTAAATTGCATGATTTTACTAAAACATTTTCATCGTTCGACTTTTAGGATCCATAGTAGAGATTTGAATTACTTTACATCTAATGTACATGAAAAAGAATAAAAGTGTAGTGATGCTTTTAATTCAAATCTTCATCGTTGGTATCAAAGATTGAATCATAGAGATGCTTATGCAAGATTATGCACTGAATCATATTATGTATCATTACTTTTCATATATATATATATATATATATATATATATATATATATATATACACACATATTTATATATAGGAAGAGAAAAATGATACGATCTTTCAAAAGTATATATTCTTAGACCTTAACCATCAACTTGATAGACAATTTTGGATGGGGCTATAATCCATTATGATGAGCGATGAGGCAATTTAAATTTAAACATATGTATTAAATTTAAATAAGTATACATTTTTAGAGTATATACTTTTAGATTATCCTATCATTCTTTAGTCCATGCATACACATGTTTATATTTAAATCCACTTAAAAGTTTCTATGGTTTGATTAATATGACTAATAGTAAAGATTTCCATTTAAAAAGAATTTAATGCACAATCTGTATACCAATTTTTATTGTTAATCCTGTTGATTGAAAAGTGAAAATGTTTGAACAGATTTGACCACGAATAAGTTCACGTGTATACCAATCTCTCTCTTTATATATATGTGTGTGTGCGCGCGCGTGCGTGCGGAAGCGGGTGTATGAGGAATAATATGTCTTGGGGAAATACATACTCCCCCAGCACCCTCGTACCTCATTGGCGCAGTCCTTGGAGAGTATAAAGTCTCTCTAAAAAAAAAATTAAAATATATATATATATATATATAGAGAGAGAGAGAAAGAGAGAGAGAGAGAGAGGGAAATTATATATAATATTAAAGTTGGCTTGCCATGGTTGACCAGTACCAGATTGGACCAGAGAGAGAGATTACATATTGGTGTCGGGGTCTCTGTATAGGATGTTGAACTTCCAACTTTAATTAATTGAGCTTTCCTACAATTACCCAAAAACTTAATCTTTCACATGCATTTAGTTGGACGGCGGTGATTTAGCGTTGGATTATACCTGTCATATGTTGAGGGGTGGATCTAGATTTTTCTTTAGAGGTAAATATCTCACAGTTTCACTGTTAGCTCAGGTCATCTATGGTTATAACCACGAGCTCTTTTTTTGTATAGACTATTCTTAGAGCCCATGACTTTACCTGTGGGCTTTTCCAAAATTTGAATGACACACATGCTACTTCATCTTAATCTTGATGCCCTTATGATAATTACATGTAATTAATAGTTACAGATAATCTACAATCCGTGGCGGAGCAAGATTTTTTCTTTCTTTTCAGGTAAGGCAAAGCTTATTTGGTGAAATGCAGATAACTGGTCCATGTAAAGTTTCAAGAATAAAATCATACTACGTATATCTTTTCTTTTTATTTTATCACATTTTGAGTGAGGCGGCCACCTAACCTCTCTCATGAGTCAGGTCTACCACTATTCAGCTTTTTTTTTTTTAAATGGAAGGCCAAAGCGTAACACGCACACACGCATGCACCCCTTGGGATCGAACTCGTCACCGCATCATGGGAGTTTGAGAGAGAGCACAAGTTATAAACTAAGATGACATTGAATCTGTTCGAAACCTTTTTATCTTTAATCAAGTTTCTTAGCTTTTGCACAATGACGACTAAGAACCCATGTAGCAAAAGTCCAGACAATCGACAAACAGTGGGCTGCATGAATTCTCGAAACCTTTTTAAGAAAACAATTTGATTTTGAAACCAACTCCGAGAACACTCGCAGGTGACCTTTGGCCATGAATTTTCCGGCGTCGGGCCGTTGCCGGAGATTATGTCAGCATTATGTCATGGCGGGTCCCACAAGTTTCACTCATACGGAAGGTGGGGAAGCCTGATCGCCGGACATCACATACATGCTGGTTATGATGAAGTGTGAATCAAGGACTTGATATCACTTCGTTTTTTTCTGACGGATGAAGTGTGAAGGAAGCACTGGTATCATTTCATTCACCTACGACGACATGGAAATCTTTTTGGAAGTATGTCAAGTTTCCGCTTCTTCCACGGCAATTCAGATGAAAACCCACATAGAGAGGCGTTTGATTTATACGACATCAGCGGCAGTGATTCAACATCAATCGACACCAAGAGGACAAGTTGTCTTGTTAAGCTTGGCCCGACACTGCAAGGCAACATACAAAAGCAGCTTCAGGTTCAGTGAGAGACTCAGTAACTTTTTGTTAGTTTTGGCACTGTTGTATTTCGGATGAAGTGCAATTGTATTTTACGTCTACGAAGCACTTTTTTTTTTATACATAACGATGAATTGAGGAATTTTTCATATTTCGAATGAGATATATGCCTCACCTTGTCCTAAAGTGGGTCCACCACTGTTCACATTCATATCTAACTTGATCTCAGGGTGTCATGTGGGCATTTGTTAGATATGGAAAAAACAACTAAGATGCTTGTTGTTTGGTGTGTACGGGATGATGATTTTGAGTGCAGTAGAAGCGATCACAGGTGGGGTTGAATCGTCTGTTACAACTTCTTCAAGGAGGTTGAACACAGGAGAGAAGAAGAAGAAGAAAATTCACATAAGATTTCATTGTTATGTTTTTCTATAACTCATTTATTATCTTATTTGTGTAACTTCTTTTCTTTTCTTAGATGTCCGTTACAACTAGGAGAAACGGCTCCCTACCTCTTTAGTAAATGAAAACTAGTCATTTCTTGGAAACTATTTTGTTTAAAATAAGAAAATAGTTCATTGAATATGGATGGAGGCACTCCTTTCCTATTCCATGATTGTTATATAGAGGCCTTATGGCCAAAGGATACTTGGAAGTTACCATCTCCCATTTAGCCATATAAGCTGAATCATGATATAATTGTTTCCTCCTACTATTTAGTGTTTTTTCTAATTATATCACTTTCCAGTTGTACGAAAGTTCAACTCTGATGAGTTATACTATGAAGTTTTCATAATCAATATGCTTTTTCAATGTAGTAACCCATGTATGTGTTTCCACTCAGTCGGAAACTGCAAGTATATCTTAACCTCATGTAGGTAACATATTTAACAAACAAATCTTCAGATGTTTCATTTTTCAAGAGGCTTGCTATCATATCTCGAATAAGAATATACAATAAATATTTCATTCTTGTGTATCATATCATAGTGAAACTTTATCATTATATGTTTATTCCTTGAGCTATCAGTTCTACTCTTTATCAGAGTTATAGTTGCATTGTTATCACAATAAATGGCAACTAGATCGTTGGCTACATTTAGCTTAAAATCACTAATAAAGTGGTTTATCAAAACGACACTCATTGCAGTTATACTACAAACAATATACTCAACTTCTGAATATCCAACTATTTTTAATTCATCTATCTGATAGCATAATTTCAAATCCCTTGTTTCTTTTAAATATCTCAAAGTGTTCTTTATAACAACCCTATGATTACTTTGATATCTACTTATGAGACCAATAATAAAGCTTATATCAACTCTCACACTTATATTGTTGAACTATGCCATTTTGTTGAGGTGCCTTTGGCATTGTATTTTGCCTAAATATATATTTCATGCTTGATTGAACTTCAACACTTTAATTGTGCATCCTAGTTATTTTTTAACCTCTTGTTTATATTCTTTAAATGTGTTTTAATGCTTTAAATTTGTGTGACAATAGGTATATGTATCTATACCTTGAGTAGTCATCAATAAAGATTATAAAGTAAATCTTTTCATGATAAGACCTTATTTTAAAAGGTTCACAAATATCAATATAAATGATTTCCATGATAAGACCTTTCTTCTTTGGAAAATAGTTTTCTCACCATTTCTCTTCTACATAAGCCTCATATTTGTTAAATATCATTTCATCAATTCTAAGTATTAAGTCAAATGATGTTAAATTCTTGAACTTATTTAGGCTAGCATGTCCTAGCCTTCTAGGTGAGACATTTACATCAATAATCATTACACACTCAATATAAGCCAAGTTGAGGGTTCTTAAAGTATTATATTTGAACAATCCATAAAAATTACCAAAAAAGTATACACAACCATGTTTCTATATAATCACCTTTCCTAGAAAAAACTTAACATCAAAACCCTTTTTAACAAGGGCAAACACAAACATTAAATTGTGCTTTGTAATAGATAGAATTAGTATATTAGTAAATGATACATGAGTACCTTACACATCTATCCTAAAAGAGCTCAGAATCAATCCACCAACCAGAACTACCATGATCAAAGTGCAAACATTTAGAAACCATATAGATTACTTCATACTTTTCCTTCTTACCAACTTGCTAAGTGTTGTCATCACCCTTCTCATGATTACAAAAGTCCATTTTGTAGTGTCTTATTTTTCTATAGTTAAAACACTTCACCCGAGAAGCATATTCCTAAATTTCTTAAATTCTTGACCTTTCTTTTTGTTAAACTTGCCAAATTTTGTATTTAGTTTTTTTTTAGCAGTTTTGAAAACTAAAGCCTAAATCATCGTGTGCAAGCAATAGTTTTTACTTTTTGTTCTCCTTAAGGTGCTCATGTTCAATTACTAGTTTTAAGATAAAGGTAACTATAAAGTTAACCCTAAGAGTAGTGGTAGCCATGTCCTAAGATGGGAGTACATTGTTTGGTATTATAGAGATTTGCATTGGGTTTCACATACTTGTGTTAGACACAACTAAATCTTTGATCATGATGAGCATCTTGTTGACATGCCGGACTATATTATGTGACTCCTTCATTCTATAGGAGTTGTATTGTTTGAAAGAACAACTAGACATATAACTTGGTCATAGTATCATACTTGATTGTGACTACATCAAACATTTCATTTGCACTCTTAGAGTCTTTAAAGACCCTAATGACGCCAGCTTTCATGTATGTCAACATTTTTGTTTTGGCTAAAATGTCATCCCTTAAGAAAGTTCTATAACTTTTTCTTTTCTCAATTAATACTTCTGTAGTAGGTTTTATCCGTGTTTCTTTTAGGGCATAATCAATAACTTAAGTGTCAAGGACAGTGAGATATGTCCTTTCTTGGTCTGAAAGTTTAATCTATTTAGTTTCTAGTTTTTGGCCAACTTAGAGGTACACACTCTGAAAGTTATATCTAATTTTAATGTTTGGCAAATTTTTCAAAAATGATGGTCTAGCAACCAAGAAGAAAGCAAGCTTACTTAATAATCAAATTGTTTAAGCCAAAAGTTAAAACTAGTATAACACAAATATTTTAATACTAAGCCAATCACCAAACAACAATTTCAAAAAGATAATTGTAGTGGTCTGCAAATAGTAAACAACACCTTTCTATAAATAATTAGTCGATTCAGGTGCTAATCTAGAAATATCTAAGATTTTAGTATTTAATTAAAATTAAACTACTATGAGATTTCTAAATTTCTTTTTGTAGTGTCATTAATAGAATATGTTAAGTGAATATCAATTGCCTCAACCTCTTTTCTGAAATATCTCAACAATTTGAGTTATGTTGTAAATACTTTGAGAACAAAAATGTGATTCTTGAAAAATAGAGAAGGTAGAATAGTAAAGGAAGAGTCATGTAAAACCATGGATGTTAAATACTATAACACTCATGTTTTCTTGAAACCATGAGAGATATGCAATTTTCCTCGAAACTATCGTGCATTTGGTTTTGAGAAAACTAAGGGTCTAGTGGTTTTAGAAAACCATGAGGATTCTATTATGCTTCTCTAGCTATCACAAACCAAAATTAGTTTGGTTCTAGTTTGCGGGCAAGAGACGCTCAAAACAAGCGGATGTGTGGATGTGGAAAGTAGAGAGGAAGAAGGCGGGAAAACATAGTGGGTGATTACTGAGAGCAAGGTGGTCTGGGTTTCCCTAAGAAAAGTGTGATTTGAGTTTTATTGAGGACTAAAGTCTCTCTTGTTGCCTTTTCTACTTTTTGTTATTTTATACCAAGGATTCTTTATGGTTTTCATTTTTTTTTTGTCAACAAGAGAGAATCATAGAGAAAAGAAAGAAAATAGAGAGATTTAATGGGAAAACTTGTCACTGATCAACCACATTTGATTGCCATGTCTTTTCCCTCTTTTAGTTCGATTTTCTTTCCTTTCTTCCATGTTGCATTTTTTAGTTCTCTTTGTATAGGTACCATATGCAAACGTATGAATTTGGTGTATAAATGTTTGAAAGTAGACGCTGATGAGATCGACCTTATTTTTGGCCACAGAAAGGATGCTCGCCCTAAACAGATAAGATTAAGTTCTATTATTTTTTTATTTTTATTTTCTCCTTTGCTTTGATTCCTATACACTGTTTCTTTGGATTATAGATTGTTGTATGCAATTAGGAAACTAAAAAATGGGAGAAATCACATAAGGGAGTCTGATTGAATCACTATCCAACCTGTTTGAACAACTGTGGCTTTTGTTATGTTGGAAACCATCTTTTTTGTTTTGAGAGAAGAATCCCAAAAATGGTATAATCGAATAATTTTTTTCCTTATCTATGATTATGTAACAAATTTTGATAAAAGAATCGGAGTAAAAATGGTTTTGTTTATTATGTAAGTATATAAAAAATATAAGTTACCTTTTTCTTAGCCCATAATGATCACTTTGAAGTTTTAGCAAGCACTTAGAGGCACTAGATAGGTATCAATCTTGCTCTGTTACCAATGATGTTGTAGGAAAGAAATGAGAAAGATGTATTGACTATCATATGAATAAGGAGTTGTTCAGGTTAGACCTGATTTTGACCATATCATTTACCCAATGACAACCTAGATTCATCCAAACCTTGTTGAGTTGTCACAATATTGTTCTTCCTATTTGATCGCAGCTTGATGTCGATACCAATATGGTTTAAACCCATTTCAAAGCCATCAAAACAACCATAAGTTTGCATCATCATCATTCAACCTATATATATGCAAAATCTTGGTTCCGTAAGACCTAGACTCGCGATATGGTTCTCTTAATAAAAAAAAAAAGAGAATTAATTAAGATGTAAAACTTTAAAAGTGGAATACATCCTAACTTTTTCTCTTGATACATGAGGTAGGC
This sequence comes from Brasenia schreberi, assembly GCA_036023115.1. Classification (NCBI taxonomy): domain Eukaryota; kingdom Viridiplantae; phylum Streptophyta; class Magnoliopsida; order Nymphaeales; family Cabombaceae; genus Brasenia; species Brasenia schreberi. Next base: position 6,616,156 of record JAYKKT010000050.1, read on the forward strand.
TTGTTTCGATTCTTTTGATCGAAGTTTTTCTTAATTCGTCGAGGAAGGGTTGATCTCCTACATTGCCAAAGTTATTTGTTCGAATAAATTTAAATTTGCTAGATTTTGGTATTTGGTGAGGTTCACATGGAACTTGTTGTAATTGGGTCGCGTAACTTCTTGAGGGAGGATCTAGTTAGGAGAAATATGCCTTAAGGTTTAGTTGGATGTGATTCAAAATGAACTTTGAGTGGAGGGATCAAATTGGGTTCAAAGAGGAATGGGACCCGGTTTTGAGTTTTTACGGATCTGGGTGTTGCCCTAGGTCAAGTTGGATTTGAATATGTAGGAATCGGGTTAAAGTTTTAGGTTGGTTAAATTTAGTCAGATCCAACTTGGAAATCAAATTTTAAATCGAAATGGACTCAATTTAAAATGAGTCAGTTAGGAAGGAAAAGTGAGATTTAAATACTCAAATTAAATTTTGGGTCTAGCTGGGATTGGATGCAAAGAGGATTGGGTTAATTAGATCTAATCGAATTGGGTTGAGGTGTGTGGATCATGTCAATTGGGATTGGGTTGGAATAGATTAGATGAAGTCCGATTTAGGTGGGTTCAGATGGACTCATTCACATTCGAACAAAAGGAGCTAGGGCTTCATAGACCGAACGAGAGGAGAGAAAGAGAGAGGATCAGAAAGAGAGCAGTGGGTGGTGATGGTGATAAGGCAATTAGTTAGCAGTAGGGTAGAGCATGGTTCAAAGGTGGTGAAAGGTGGCTATTGGTGGTTGGTGGCTGCTCACCTTCTTCTGTTGGGGAAGTCTCAGTTTGCCGGATCCATTTGAACTTTTCTAGCTTCGGTTATGGCGCAGCGAAAGCCGATTGTCCATTCTTGGTTATGTTTTTGGTTTCTCCTGAGAACTGTCTATATTTCCTTCGCTTTCAGTTTCTCCTTTGCTTCTTCTGTATTTCCTGTAAAGTAGGATAAAAGAGAACAAAGCGAGGATAGAGTTTTTCTAGGTTACTCATAGAGCGTTTTCTCATAATACTGTAATATGAATAAAGCACTTATCATTTTCTGAATGATTCTTTGTATTTATACATGACTTTTTCATCTTCTGAGTTTTCCTCTCTGGGCTTTCATTTTTAACAACCATTTTGATTTATCCAAGAAATGCATGTGACTTTTTCAAAATGAAAATTGTTTTATTAACGTTTATATTTTTTAAAAATATAATCTCATCAAATCCTGGAAGAGGACCATTCTTCCCACATTTCATGGTTGTTGTTAGTAACGAGGCCGATAGTAACTATCCACTACTTACATCTCCCCCTTCGCCACTAGAGCTAATCTTTTGATACACTGGTTTTTCCTCCTACTACTTTGGGGTTTACCAAGTTGTATCATTTTTTCTTATTGCAACTAAATTACAATTTTTATCCGTTATGCGGTTTTTCCAAATGCAATTTGTTTTTCTAACATAACTCATAACAAAGTGTATTATCTACACTTATACACTACGCATATCTTAACCCCATATGGGTTACATGTTTAGTAAACAACTCTTCTGAGATGTCTTTTGTTAAGAGGTTAGCCAACATATCAGTAGTTGGCATATAAAATATAGTTATTTCATTTCTTTTGAGCATATCATGAACATAGTGATATTTAACCATTATATGTTGGTTTTATGAGTTATCAGCACCACTCTTAATAAGAGTAATTGCTGCATTGTTGTCACAATAAATAACAACTGACTCATTGGTTATATTCAGTTTTAAATCACGCATGAAACGACTTATCTAAACGGCACTAGTAATAACCATACTGCAAGCAACATACTCAACCTCTTATGTATATAGTATTACACAACCTTGTTTCTTGCATGCTCAAGAAACTATACTACCTCCAAATAAAAATATTTGTCCTGAGGTTGATTTGTTGTGGGAGCAATATTTGAGTATCTACTATCACTTTTAGTTTATCAGCTTGAAAACAAAGTTTCAAGTCTTTTGTTCCTTTGAAATATCTTAGAATCTTTTTCACACCATCCAATGTTGTCAACCATGATTATTTTGATATCTACTTAAAAGACAAACAACAAAACTGATATCAGGTCTTGTGTACAACATAACATATATCAAGTTACCCATAACCTATGCATGAGGAACATTAGGCACAACAGGGGTAGATGCAAACTTTCATTCATCGATTTTAAACTTCTTGAGAATATAATCAATATATCCTAACTTAGGCATATAAGTTTTGATTATATATGATGCTTCTCCCAAAACCCTTATTTTGAATCTTGAGTTTAACTATGACTTGGTTTTAACAATCATCTCATTGTCATCCCCAATCAACAATATGTCATCTACATATAAAGATAGGATGACAAAGTGACTTTTAGTGTTCCAGATATATACACAATGATCAAGTTCATTAGCCATAAACCCAAGGTCAACTATAGCATTATGAAAAGTCAAATACTATTGGCGAGGTGACTGTTTCAGGCCATATATGGATTTTCTCAACCTTTATACTTTATCATCTTGGTCTTCAACTATATATATGATTTCATCTAAATCTCTGTTTAGGAAAGCAGTCTTTACATCTAATTGATGTGAATTCAAATCATAATATGCTGATATTAGCAGGATTATTCTTATGGATACAAATTTTGCAATAGGAGAATATGTCTCAATATAATCTATCTCCTCTTTTTATGAAAAACCATTTCTAACCAACCTCGCTTTAAACTTATTGATTATTCTATCAAACTTATATTTCTTTTTGAGAACCCATTTATAACCTATGACTTTCCTACCTCTTGATAAATCAGTCAATTCCTAGACTTGTTTTTCTCAATAGATTTAATTTCTTCATCTATGGTTTTTTTCCAATCTATCAATTCAGATGAGTCAATAGCTTGGTGATATTTCAAGTTATCAGTTAACTCATCTAAATCTACAGAATTACACACTTCTTTCACAAGATAAGTGTGATAATCCTTCAAGTAGGACGATGTGACTATATGCCTTTTGTGTCCAGTTAAAGATTTAGTTTATTTAGAAAGCTCATCAATGGGTTCAAATGATGATTGATCTAGATCTACTAGATCATCAAGATACTCATCATTATTCTCAAGGATATCATTATTAGTCTCTTCTAAGAATTCTACATTCCTACTTTCTATCAGTCCATGGTTCTTATTATAAAATCAATATCCTTTAGGATATATGATGAATATATATCTCAAGGACCTACTATCTAGTTTGTTTTTGGACTAATAAAGGATCTTCACATGAGTAATAGATCACCACCTCTTAAGATGACTTAGGTTTGGTTTTCTTTGAAATTACATCTCATATGGTGTAGAGAATACAACTTTACATGAAACTCTATTAAGTATATACATAGTTGTACTTACCACTTCTCTCCAAAATATCTTTGGCATAAAAGCATCTATTAACATAGATTTTGTTATGTTCAATAGAGTCTTATTATATCTCTCTACTATACCATTCTGTTGAGGTGTCTTGGGCATCATATTTTGTTTTGCAATACCAAAGTCTTTGCAGAATTTTAAAAATTCTATAGGGGTATATTCTTCACCTCTATCTGATCTCAAGATTTTGATTGTATACCCAATTAGTTCTCAATTTCCTGTTTATATTCTTTCAATGCTTCAAATACCTCAAATTTATATGTTAAGAGATATATAAGTATATATCGAGTAATTATCAATAAAGGTTATAAAATAAACCTTTCCTCGATGTGTTATTACTCTAAATGATCCACATAAGTTAGTGTGAATAATCTCTAATAGGGTTGTTAACCTAATCGCTTATTTGAGAAATGATTTTCTAGTCATTTTTCCTTATATACAGGCTTTACACTTATTAAAAGTATTTTCATGAAAATTTAGAAAGAAATTACAGTTGGTTAATTTTCTTAACTTCTTTAAACTTATATGGCCCAATCTTTTATACTATGCATTTACATTAATCACATAAACACTATCAATATAAGCCGAAGAAGAACCTTCATTTTTATTTATGTTGAGTTTAAATAATCCATGCTCAACATCAGATATACTAGAAAATGTTATCTTGCCATGCTTTCCCATAGTGACTTTGCAAAGGACAAACATGACCTCAAACCCTTTTTTACTAAGGCAGGGACTGATATTATATTGTGCCTAATAGTGAACATAATTAATACATCAGTAAGCACAATCGTTATGTCTTGTACAAAAATCCTAAAGGAGCCAACCCCAAGAACATCTAAAAAGGTATTGTTCCCCATATATACCCGATGCTCGCCAGACTAGTATTGCTTTAGATTCATCGCTCATTTCCTCTTTAATATATGGCGTGTCGCTCTAGAGTCGATCCACCAAGTAGTTATCGGGCAGTCCATATAGTGGCAGTCAAAAATGACGTACATTATGCCCTACTTCTTTGTTGAGATACGTCATTGATTGTTTCTAGCATTGGTTTTCTTGTTGCAACAGTCTTTTTTGTAGTGTTCTATCTTATCACAATTGAAGTACTTTACTCGAGAAGTGGATTCCTTTGAGTTCTTAAAGTTTTAACCATTTTGCTTTTTGTTCTTATCAAATTTCTTATTTGGTTTTTTTCTCTTGTTATTCTTAGAGCTAGACCCTAGATTATCTCGAGCAACTAGCAACTTTTTTCTTTTGTTTTTTATATGTTCTTATTTGATTGCTAGTTTTAATGGGAGTTCAGAAAGGGTAAAATTAGGTTGAAGTCTAAGAGTTGTGGTTAATCATTTTAGGAATTACTGACTTTGCTGCAGCTAAATCTCTAGCCATTGCCAATATTTGTTTAACATGTTTAACTACATTATAAGAGTTATACTTCTGAATGAGTAATTGTACATGCAGCTTAGCTATAGTATTATATTTAGTGATTAGGGAATCAAATAGCCCTTTAGCAATTTCAAATTCCTCAAAGACCCTAATGTAGTCATCTTCCACGTAGGTCAACATTATGGTTTTGACTATTGTATCATCCTTTAGAAATATCTTATATTTCTCTTTTTCTTCATCTGTTGCAACTGATGTAGCAGGTAAAATCGTTTCTTTCAGTACATATTCAACTCCTAAAGTTAAGGCCAATGGGATTCTCCTTTTTGAAGTTTGAAAATTTAAGCTATTTAACTTTTTAGTCTTTGTCAATTCAGACACACAAATTCTAGAAGTCATTTTTAAAATTTTTGACATAGACAACAAGTTGAGAGTTTGTACATTTTAAGATAGAAAACATAAAACATGCATCAGATGGATTTGCATAAGACATTTCATAAAGAACCAACAGAAAAATAGTCAGATACCTAAATGCAATATCCACAAGTTCTAAGTATTAAAGAGTAAATATTTAGAAGCATTTAACCTATAGGTACTATTATGGAAAAACAGTGAAAACTAGGGAGTAAATGTTTTGAGGCAGTGTTTTGCAGTTTATTTAACATGCATGTACTATTCTAGAAATACAATAAAAAAACTAGGACTATATTTAAAAAATATGTTCACGATATTTCTTAGAAAGTACAGAGGTATTCTTTTACTTTTCTAAGGTGGTATAATAGATATTTTGAAAAACTGATAAGGCTATATCTATAAAAACACCCAAATCTCGGGTTCTATAATTCCTGAAATGAGTAGGGACAAATGAATAAAACTATACACTGGTTTTTTGTAGTTTCACGGACTGTCAGAGGGTAGAAAAAAAATTTACACTCATAAGGATACAATAGTCTTTTTACATCAAAATATCTAGACATTCCAGTAATTTTGCCCAATGGTATTCTGTAATTTAATTTTCTATGCAAAGGCAAAACCGTAATTTAGGCACAAAACTGTTGCACTCGACTATTTACTGCCTGTGGTTTTTCAGGTATAAATACAGGAGAGAGAGTGGGGGAGGACGGCGAGCCGTCGCCTCTAGGCTCTCGTCGCTACCCTTCCCGGTCGTCGCCTCTCTCTTTCTTTATTTCTACCTCAGGCCGCCTTGGGCTTTCACCTCTAGCCGTCTAGGCTTTCGCCTCTAGTGGTCTTGGCTTTTCGCCTCTCGTCGTCTAGGCTCTGTCTCTATTCGTCTGGGCTTTTCCTCTGTTCCTCTTTGGTTTCATTATAGAGGGGGAGAAACAGGAAGAGGAATCAAAGAGGAGGTCGTCGACGATTCTTTTTCGCTTGACTGACAACTTTTTTTCTCTTTCTCTTTGCCTGATCTCTATAGTGTTCAGGCTATGTGTTTGTTTTCCAAGCCTACGACCTACCTAAAGCCACCTTCAAAGGGTGGCTTCCAGCTGTTTATACTTCCTTCTCCTTTTTCGTCTCCCTTTTTTGTGTTATTTGTAAAGATCTACTTATACCAGAAATTTTTTTTGGCTTCTCTATGACTAATGATTTTTTTTTACAAAACTAGCGTACCTTTTTGGAGTTGTCGAAGAGCTTTAAAAGACTTTGATACCAGATGTTGGGGCAGTCTCAGTTTGTTGGAGCCATCTGAACTTTTCTGGCTTCGGTTATGGTGCAATGAAAGCCGACTGTCCGATCTTGGTTATGCTTTCGATTTCTCCTAAGAACTGTCTGTATTTCCTTCACTTTCGATTTCTCCTTTGCTTCTTTTATATTTCCTATAAAGTAGGATAAAACAGAACAAAGAAGAGAATAGAGTTTTTCTAGGTTACTCGCAGAGAGTTTTCTCATAATATAGTAATGTGAATCATGCACTTACCATTTTTTGTATGATTCTTTGTATTTATACATTGCTTTTTCATCTTCCGAGTTTTCCTCTTTGAGCTTTTCTTTTTAACCGTCATTTCAATTTATTCGAGAAATGCGTGTAACTTTTTCAAAATGAAAATTGTTTTATTAATATTTATAATTTTCAAAAATATAATCTCATGAAATCCGGGAAGAGGGCACTTCTTCCAGCATTTAGTAATGAGGCCGATAGTGGTCATCCACTACCTACATCTTCAAGGTATGCTCGTGCATGCAGAGAGTGAGAGGAAGACAATGAGAGATAGGACACTCTACTTTCAGTAGAGGGGGGGCGGGGGGCAATGGTGATCGGTTGCTGTCAGACGCTCACTCAACACATGATGAACTCAATGATTTCTCTTTTGTCTTTGCAAATTACAGCAAAACTAACAAAATTGGGAAATCAATGAAAAGGGTTTCTTCAAGGTCTCAAGGGTTTTCCTCAGGATTGATAGATGTTTCACTATCTAGAAGGATTCTCCAAGGGCTTCATTGATGATCTTCATAGGGCAACTCTGCCCCTTTTATAGTTTTTCTTCTACACTGTTCTTCATGAATGTTTTTGCAGGAAATCTTTCTTCATTGGTGTAGGAGATCAAAGGGAAGGAAAAGCGGTGTGTATGCTTTTCTTCTTTAAATATTTTTTTTAGTTGTTTTGTTTGCAGGGACTGACTGCTATGCTTATACTTACTTGCTGGAATATGAAATATGTTGCTGTCTTTCTGGCTTTTGTTTGCAGAAGCTGGTTGTTACACAAGCTTGCATGTGGTTGTAGGAGTTGGTTGCTTGCGCAACTTGTTTGCAGGGTCTGGGGTTGGGGCTGTTTGCAGAGAGTGGTGTTAATGGCAGAGTTGATCGATTGTTATATGTGTCTGTTAATCTTTGTAATCTAGAGTTTGTAATCCAGAATGACCTTCGTAAGGGAGTGATCTGATGAGTGATTCTCCTTTTATTTGATAAGTTCAAATTTGTAATGATTCACTGCATCTTTGTATCGTCATTTCTATGAATGTACCTTTAATACCTATGTATCTTTAAGATCGATTAAGTCTTGGATGACGATTAAGGAAATGTTGCTCTTTTTGTAATGATGCCTTTGCAAATGTTATTATTTTGAGATTTTTGGGTGTTTACACTATACAATAAGCAAAATAAAGCTTTCAGTTTTAATGTCCTCTTGGGCAAGCATAATAAAACCAAATCCAAGTCTTGTTTCTCACTAAGCCAAGATTGATTTTTAGTTGCTATTATGCTATATATACAAGCACCATTGTAACTAGGGATGACAATATTAACCCGACCCATGTGACCCCAAATGTTATTATTTTGAGATTTTTGGGTGTTTACACTATACAATAAGCAAAATAATGCTTTCAGTTTGAATATCCTCTTCGGCAAGCATAATAAAACCAAATCCAAGTCTTGTTTCTCACTAAGCCAAGATTGATTTTTAGTTGCTATTATGCTATATATACAAGCACCATTGTAACTAGGGATGACAATATTAACCCGACCCATGTGACCCCAAATGTTATTATTTTGAGATTTTTGGGTGTTTACACTATACAATAAGCAAAATAATGCTTTCAGTTTGAATATCCTCTTCGGCAAGCATAATAAAACCAAATCCAAGCCTTGTTTCTCACTAAGCCAAGATTGATTTTTAGTTGCTATTATGCTATACATACAAGCACCATTGTAACTAGGAATGACAATATTAACCCAACCCATGTGACCCCAACCTGATCAGGTTCGGGTTAGATAAAGATGTCCCGACTCATACCTGACCCCACACTTGCCCATACCCATACCAGAGCCCACACGCAGCATCAAACTCGAGACCTTGAACTTAAAGGTTCTTTCGCATAGACCCCCCTAACCCCCAAAGCCTCTGTGCCAATGCCATAATTTTATTTTCTCAAAATATTTAGTTAAATTTGTGCACAGGAAAAGAGAATGACGAAGGGCCAACGTGAACCTCAACGGGGTGGCACGGGTTCAGATTCTCTTTTCCCCATCGAATAACAGGGAGGGTACAGGATAGGAGCATGGTATATATATATATATATATATATATATGTGTGTGTGTGTGTGTGTGTGTGTGTGTGTGTGTGTGAGAGAGAGAGAGAGAGAGAGAGAGAGAGAGAGAGAGAGAATTTCACAAACATATTTTGTGGTTTTCAAAATTGTATACTGGGGGACTTAAATTTTTCAACATTAAGGTCTTCATTGTTAATCAATTAGGGGATTAAAGTTTCAAGCCTTAATGAAATAGAGACCTTGTATTTAACAACATTAGTTCCTTTTGATAGAAATCTCAGTTTCTTATTTGATTAACAAACAAAACCTCATGTCCTTAAAAGACTAAAAGATTGAGGTCTTAAATGGAAAATTAAAAACAAAATAAATGATATTTTTGAATAGTTTTTCATATGTATATGTATATATATGTGTATATTTCAGGTATTTGGTCAGGCACCTTATCCCCGTACTTGAATCCAAGCTTGATCTGTTCGGCATGGGTCGAGTCAGGGTTGCATAGGTCAGGTCAATATTGCCATCCCTACCGAAGAGACTCCACCATGACTTTTTGTTACCAAGTGGAACATATACTAAGTTATGACATTTCAAAGTCGACTTTTCCAAAAATATGGCCCACTGTGGAGATACAACTTAACAGTTCACAAGAACTTCGGGTTAACACTAGGAAAGATATGGCTGAAAGCCTGTTGTCAACGATAAACACAGCATCATCAACGCTTGGCATGAGAATATTATAGGAAGAGTTCATAAAAAAGAAAAGAAAAAAGAGAGTACAAATTGGGCCCAACAAGGGTGCAAATGAGCCGAGCTGCTCACAAGCTACTGGAGCTCGGCTCACGATTCAATCATTTTTCAGCTTGAGTTGCTAGCGACTCAATTTCAAGCTTGACAGTACTCAGCTCGAGAAGTGCGAAAGCCTAATGGAGCTTTATAACATAAATATGAATTTATTTATATTTAAGTTTATGTATTTAGTTAATTTGGACATTTTTTTCACAATTGGAGGCCGAAGCTGTGCAGCCTCCAAGAGTCGAACAGCAGGTGCAGTCAACCCACGTTTATTTGCTCAATCTTCATCAACCATCGAGAGTGAGCAGGGACTGGCTTACGTGTCATGACTGATGGCGAAGACGTGCTTTTGTGGGGGTTTTCCAGCCAACACAAAGATCTAAGCCACCTCTTACCGTCATCAGCATTACAAAATAGTCCAACACCACAAAACCACTTCCGTCCTGGTGATGAATCAACTTAAAGCGAGTTCCTGCTTATATACATATGGCAAAAGATTCTGGGTCCATCGTTGAACTGAGACCATGCCTTTGTTGGCGTCGTCTTCATCGCTCATAACTACGTGGGCTCTATTTTATATATATATATATATATATATATAATATTAAACGGTGAACGAAATCTTTAGCCTACCATGGTTGACCAGACTGGGACCTTGATGATAAATATAACCAGTCGCCAAGTTGAAGAAAGATGGACCATATTGGCGTCTGTTCTCCAAACCTTTTTAAGAAAACAATTTGATTTTGAAACCAACTCCGAGAACACTCGCAGGTGACCTTTGGACATGAATTTTCCGGCGTCGGGCCGTTGCCGGAGATTATGTCAGCATTATGTCATGGTGGGTCCCACAAATTTCACTCATACGGAAGGTGGGGAAGCCTGATCGCCTGACATCACATACATGCTGGTTATGATGAAGTGTGAATCAAGGACTTGATATCACTTCGTTTTTTTCTGACGGATGAACTGTGAAGGAAGCACTGGTATCATTTCATTCACCTACGACGACATGGAAATCTTTTTGGAAGTATGTCAAGTTTCCGCTTCTTCCACGAAAATTCAGATGAAAACCCACATAGAGAAGCGTTCGATTTATACGACATCAGCGCCAGTGATTCAACATCAATCGACACCATTTCAAGGGGCCTGTTTGAAAATGGGTGAATAAGGGATGAAATTTGTCGGAGACAGTGAAGTCCGTGAACGAACCAAGAGGACAAGTTAGCTTGTTAAGCTTGACCCGGCACTGCAAGGCAATATACGAAAGCAGCTTCAGGTTCAGTGAGAGACCCAGTAACTTTTGTTGGGTGAGGTACTGTTGTATTTCGGATGAAGTTCAATTGTATTTTACGGCTACAAAGCACCTTCTCTTTGTAAACAATCGCAAACCCAGGAATTTTTTAGATTTCGAATGTCACCTTGCCCTAAAGTGGTTTATCAAAACGACACCCATTGCAGTTATACTACAAACAATATACTCACCTTATGAATATCTAATTATTTTTAATTCATTTGCTTAATAGCATAATTTCACCTCCTTGGTTTCTTTTAGATATCTCAAAATCTTTTTTATGACAACTCAATGTTGTCAATTACAATTAATTTGATATCTAGTCTCGATACTAACAATAAAGTTAATATGAGATCTTGTACTTATATCATTCAACTATACTATTTTGTTTAAGTTTTCTAAGCATTATATTTTTCTTACATATTTTATGCTCTTTACAATATTAAGAAAACTCAATTGAGGTATATTTGCTACCTAGATTAGACCTCAATACTTTAATTACACATTCTAGTTGATTTTTAACTTTTTGCTTACATTTTTTTAATGTGCCTAATGCTTCATGTTTACGTGACAATAGGTATATATATCTTGAGTAATCATTAATGAAAATTATAAAGTAAACCTTTCTTTGATGAGACCTTATTTAAAATGGTCCACAAATATGATTGTGAATAATTTTTAATAAACTTGAGGCTTCCTTTGCTTCTTTGAGAAATATTAAGCATCACATTTGTTGAATGTGATTTTCATCAAATTCAGGTAATAAGTTAAAGGATGCTAATTTTTTTAACTTATTTAGGCTAACATGTCATAACCTTTTATTCCATGCATTTACATCAATAATCGTTACACACTCAATATAGACACAAGAAGTTGAGGGTTCTTCATTATTTAAAGTATTGGGTTTAAACAATCCATATGGGAATAAAAATTATTAGAAAAATATACATGGCCATGTTTCTATATAATCACCTTCTCAAGAAAAAACTTTACCTCAAAGCCCTTTTAACCAGGGCAAATAATGCATTAATTTACGTTTTACTAGAAAATATACATGGCCATGTTTTCTATGTACGCACAATGTTCTTTGAATCGGAACTCCTTGGAGTTAATTACTCTGTATTTTTTCTTTACAATATAGCATGTTGCTCAAAATCAACCCACCAACCAAAACTATAATGATCCAAGTACAAACATTCAAAAACCACATAATTTACTTCACATTTTTCCTTTTTACCACCATGTTGAACGTTACTATCACTCTTCTTATCATTGCGGAAGTCCCTTTTGTAGAGCCCAATTTTAATTAAAGCAGATTACTTGATAAGTAGATTCATATGGTTTCTTTAATGCTTAACCTTTCTTTTAGTTAAACTTTTCAAATTTTATATTTAGTTTTCTTTTCAGCAGTTTTGGAACTGAAGCCTAAATCATCCTACACAAGCAATGATGTTTTCTTTTTGACATTCGTAAGGCGCTCTTATTCAATTGCCAATTTCAAGCACAATTAGGTTAGGATAAGTGTAGAAATAATCCTAAGGACAATACTAATCATATTCTAAGACGTAGTACATTGTTTAGTATTATAGAGATTTGTATTAGGTTTAGGATGATTGCATAGCCACAACTAAATCTTTGGCAATGAGTATCTTGTTCACATGCTTGATTACATTGTCCGACTCTTTAAAGAGCAATTGGACATGTAACTCGGTCATAGTATCATACTTAGCCGTGACTATATAAAAAAATTTGTTTGCACTCTTACAATCTTTAGAGATCCTAATGAGATCATCTTTCATGTATGTTAGCATTATTGTTTTGACCATAATGTCATCTCTAAAAAGAGTTTATAACTTTCTATTTTCTCGATTAATGCTTCTGTAGTAGGTTTAATCCTCGTTTTTTAAGACATAATCCTCAAGTGTCAATGCCAATGGGATACGCTTTTTTTTCAGGTTTGAAAATTCAATTCATTTAGTTTTTTAGTTTATGCCAACTTAGAGACACACACTTTGAAAGTCATATTTAATTTTAAAGTTTGATTTTTTTTCAAAAATGATGCCAAGAAGCAAACTTACTTGCTTAATAATCAACTTGTTTTAGCCAAAAGTTAAAACTAGTATAACGCAAATGTTTTAATACTAAGTCAAGCACTAAACAACAATTTCAAAAAGACAATTGTAACAGTTTGCAAATACTAAATAACACCTTTCTACAAATAATTAGTTGATTTAGGTGCTAATCTGGAAATGCCGAAGATTTTCAATATTTAATTACAATTAAACTACTATGGAATTTACTTATAAGTCTGTGGCCCAACCAATATTTGTTGTGACATGCCCTGTTCTGTAACTCCAGAAAGTAAAACATATCAATCTGCCATTCTCCTTCCCTGTGAGTGATATGTGATTTTCCTCGAAACCGCTGCACCTACGGTGGTTAGAAAACTGCAAGCTCTAGTGGTTTTGAAAAACTATGTGGATTTCATTCTCCTTCCCTGGCCATCGCAAACCAGAATTAGTTTGGTTTTGGTTTGTGAGCCAAAGACGGTCAGAGCTAGTGGATGCGAGGGCGGAAAAGCAAAGAAGAAGAAGGCAAGAAAACAGAGAAGGGATTACTGAGAGAGCAAGAGAGTCTGGGTTTCCCTGAGAATGTGATTTCAGTTTTATCATAGACCAGAGTGTCTCTAGTTGCGCTTTCTACAATTTTTATTGCACACTCAAGATTCTTTATGGTTTTCAATTGTCTGCAAGAGATCACATAGAAAAAAAAAGAAAATAGAGAAATTTAATGGCGAAAAACTTGCAGCCTATTAGCCACGTTTGATCACCATGATTTTTTCCTCTTTCAGTTTGATTTCCCTTTCTTTCTTCCTTTTATATATTTTTTTTCTCTTCGTTCTCTCTTTGCATAGATACTAGATGCAGACGTAGAGATTTGATCTGCAAATGTCTCAAACCAGAGACCGACGAGATCGACCTTCTTATTGGCAACATAAAGGATGTCGTCTATTCTTTTTCTATTTCCTTTTTCTCCTTTGTTTTGATTTCAATACACTTTCTTTGGATTATTTATTGTCGTTTATAATTAGGAAAGTAAGAAAGGAGAAATCACATAAGGAAGTCCGACTGAATTGGAATCTAACATGTTTGGACAACTCCTGCGATTTCTGCTTTTTGGAAACCTTTTTTTGTTTTGAGGGAAGAATCCCAGAAATGGTATAATCGAATAATTTCTATTCAGATCGATGATTGTGTAAGAAAGTTTGATAAAGATCTGTAAGTATATAAAAACAGAATCAGATGACTGCTCTAATGTTTTGGCAAGTACTTAGAGATACTCGATAGGTATCAATCTTACTTTGATACTAACGATGATTGTGAGTGCAGTGGAAGTAGTCGTCATTGGGCTTTAGTCGCCTAGTACGGCTTCTTGAAGGAGGTTAAATACATGAGAGAAGAAGAAGAAAAGAGTTCGAATATTTTATGTAACTCATCTACTACTTTTATTTCTGTAATTTCTTTTTCTTCCTTAGATATTCGTTACAACCAAGAGAAGCAACTCCTCGCTACTTTTAGTTCTACTTAATAAATGAAAATTGTTGCCTTTTATTGAAAAATATTTTATTTAAAATAAGAAAAAGGTTCATGGAATATGGAAGGAGCCGTCATTTCCTATTCCATGACCGTTAGGCAAAGGCCTTATGGACACCGATAATCGAGAGTTATGTTGATTAAGTTCAGAATAAGTTGGCTTATTAACCTTTCAATCCACTACATGTTGGATCAAATTCGGATTATAATTACTTCATCTAATTAAGTATATGTGATATTTGTGTTTGTACACATGCCTCCCTCATATGTGTGTGTATACGTGAGTGTGAGTGAAAGTTCCCACTAAATCCAAAACTTGAACTTTAAATTCATACATATATTTGGTTAAAGAATAAGGCACACCACAAAAAAGAACAGTTGCACAAATGTTTATAACAAGGGAAAGTAATGTGACGTACATTTTTTTTCTAATAAGCGATAGCTTGAGTTGTTCAAACATAACTCGAGCTCGAGCGAAAGACCAGAGCTCATTCGAGTTCAAGCTCAAGCTTGAACCAGATAATACATACTTTTCTAGAGAATCGAGTTGATCTTGCTTATACTCGAGCTCGACTCAACTCAATTATAACCCTAGTGATCAACGAGGCAAAACATAAAATAATACTTAATGCCATTGTTAAGCTTCAAGCACACTTAAATAGCTATGGCTCAACATAGGAACTCAATGATGTTAAGACATTGCACCCAGAGCATAAGCTCAACGGGTAGGCACTCTAACACCCTTGCAGATGGTGGAGAGCTCGAGTCTCAGGGCTGCACGTGTGTTTTAGGCTTTGGCCTCCCTTCGTAAAAAAAAGTTAACACATTGCCTAAGGCTAAAATAGACGTTAGTCAACAAGAATTCAGACAAATTATCTATATCCTTGTCAATCGAGCTGTAAATGCAGGCCAGCACAGCCCCAAAGTATGGGCCGACGAAACTCGGGGCCTGGCCGACAATTGATTAATGCTTGGACTTGGTATTTTGTCTATGAATATTAATTTTGACGTTCAAAATTGTATGTGCATTCTATAATTCTGATATTTGTGGATACATTTGTAAATTTAAAAAGTATTTGGGACATGGCAAGCTAAGCCACGTATCTAAATTTAAAAAGCATTTGAATCGGAACGGGTCCAAATGAAATGGCGACTCCTCGTGTCTTCCTTAGGGTAGCATCTAAGTCACATTTGCAGACTTTGACTCGGATGACTTGCAACAGGATTTGTGTTTTTTTGCTGGAGTTAGAGTTTGCCACCAACCATCTCATTGTTCTTAAAGCAGCTCTCTTTCCATCAATGTCTGCAAGGGATGTGGATATTATAAAGAGCCAAATTAGAAGCCACACACACACATACATATATTTTTATGAATTTTTAAGTGGTCAAGATCATAAATGTAACCTAAGATCACGAGGCCCTTAGGATCCCTCCCACCTTACCTCTTGCTTTTGAGAAAAATAAAATTATAAGGAATGTAGCCGACCTCATCTAATATGAAAAAAAAGGCTTGGTTGTTATGTTGCGGTATTTTCTTTCTATTAAATAAAGCCAATTTTGCGGAGCTTGGGTAACAAAATCAACAATATGAGTTAATAGTAAGCAAAATTGTAATCCTCCACCAAATCTCCACAGTTCTACCATTAAATGGTCAAATTTTGAACACCTCCTCTCGATTGGATTACACTCCAGTCGTCTAATAGCCTCGTGCGTAGTTACGTCGGTTGAACCACGATGGCATCACTTACCATCTACACTAGTGCACTCTGAACTGAATCATGCTCTTCGATCCTCAACCCAAAACAAGCCGTCCTGCATATGTGATTAATCATGGATACAGCACTTTGGGGACCTGTCAACAGAGGATATCCAAAGCAATATAACCTCGGAGTCGATGAACATGGAGTCATCGCATTACGGAATCTTTGACAAACGATCGCCCACCAGAACTGCAATATCAGGAAGTTTTCATCAGCAAAACAAGTTGAGACGAAAACAGTTTGGTGAAAAACAGTTGCTGTGCAAATTACAACTCACGCATATTCCAGATGAATATTTAAGAACCGAGGGTTCTCCTTGCTCTGTGATAATGTCACAGATCCTTCAATGGTCTGATCTTGCTTCACCTCTATCGGATCATAGAAGTACAAGAGTGTCTGCATGAATGCATACAACTGATATTATAAGCAATCAAAACGTTCTTCATAATAACTCCATACTTTTGGAATGCATGGGTGTTCTATCTTCTTCAACCAAGTTTCTGTTATTTTATTTTGTTTTAGTTTTTTCCAAGAGGTTTCATATTGATAGCTCTGCCAAGCCTGAAGGTTTCCCTGTTTTACAGGGGAAGCCTATGGAGGAAGGGAGATGATAATAGCTGTCGTCCAACTAAGGGGAACTTCAAACCCAAAACCGGGAATATGCATGAGTAAAAGTCATGTGATTCTCACCAGATCGAAGCAGACACTGAAACCAAAAGTGGTGGTAGGCATCACAGACCCTCGTAAAGTCAATCAAGGTCGCGGTAGCAACACAATCTTCAACTATGAAATTCACTTCCGCTAGAGCAGGATACTAAATCATGTGATCCCTCAGAAAAGAAAAGGGAACACTAAAAGTAGGAGACCAAGCCTGACTACTGCTCTGTGATCGTGTATTTTCTACCACCCACAGCAATTAGTTCACTTTCTATAGATGATAACAGACATACTATGATATCTATGCCACTGATCAGCAATTATAAAGTCACAGTTCTGGAGCATCTAGCTCGCCGTTATAACCAGTGACACTACATTTAGTTGGAAATAAATGAAATAAGTTTCAGCTTCAACCCTATTGCACAAGAAAAAAAGAAAGCAACAGTTTATCCATACAGAGGTAGAACGCTGTAGACTCACCTGCTGCCAATGTGTTGGGGCTTCCTCGGGTGCGGTTGAGAGTACAAGTGTTTCAATAGATTTTCCACGCCTCTTCCTCTGATTTGAATCAGCTCCAATGATGTCAAAAGATATATTACTTTCTTGAGAAACCTGAACACGGTTGTTCATGAAGACTGTGGGACCCTCAAACTCAACATCGAACCAGAATGCAAATCCATGAAATGGTGCTGCAATTGTAAAGGGTTAAAAACAAATCCAGCCTGAAAGATGCTGAAACTGTTGTCACCACAATGTAAACCAAGTGGCAATCATAGAAGGTACCAAGAAATCAATATCAAGAAGCTTGGCATGTGCGGACATGATAGACTACCATAACACTTCGCACAGTTCGGAAAATAACCCAAGATTCACTGAACTCCTATGATCGTTTATTCTTTTAATGCTAGTACCCAAGGGGGTTGACACTATAAACGCGAACAGAAAGTTTAAGCATTTTCAGGGAGTGGGTAGACATGATAAATGCAATACATGAATCGCAAGGGGTAAAACAAATTGGGCACACAGCCTCAAGTTCTTTGATAAGAAAAAATGGATAAAGAACAGAATCTCAAAGTCAAGTTATAAACCTTCTAGTTTTCTGCACAAATGTTAAAGAACTCAACCGAAGGCACAGACCCTAAACCCCTTGTATACACTTGTAGGCTGCTCTTATTTACACTGGTGGAATGATCTTCAAGAGAGGACACTCAGTAAGCAATCCCATATATACATTTATATCATAAATGCAATTGATGATTTCCAAGAGAATAAACAAATAGACATGTCCAATGAAAGATATCACGGTTGATTCTTAGCCTTGTCTGGAATAATCTCATGTAGAGATTACTTTTTATCTTCGTTGGGTTCAATTCGATATTCAAGTCCATAGTATGCACTTCCTCTAAACATAGGCATGCCCAAATATTTTTTCTAACCTGGTGTCATACCCAGGATGGTATGAACTGCATACTCATTTCAAGGTATCTGTTCATTAGCTCCATCATAGAAAATTTATATTCGAAGTTAGATTGGTACAATGAGAGGTCAGCAACTCTGACACACTAATCCAAACAAGAAACATGTGAAGCAGCTGAAAAATTTTCACTGGCAAGAATAGCATTGGTGAAAAGATCAACCCACAATCCAATACATACCCTGCATCATAGAGGAAAACTTATATTTTGCAGTCACATACTCAAGCTCCTGAATCGTAACTGTATAACAGTCAATATCCTTTACCTGCATAAAGATGATGGAAAAAAGAGGGTAATCATTCAAATTATAAATATTAATGCTTAAATAATGCAAACAAATAACTAACAGCAACAGAATTTGAAGAATTAAAAAAAACAAGAAAGCCATTCTGTTTTCTTTTTTGCCTAATGAATGCGGAAGCCATATTTAGTTGAGAAACACTGGGACTGGCCTGACAACCTAATCCAATGGCAGTCCTTTTACTGAGAAATTGTGTTCACAAACTCAGTTTTATATGAGCCCGCAGGCTTTGGTATAATTGGAGGGGGTGCTGACAGATTGATTCCTATAGTTCATATCTGTGCATAAGAAGATGTATAGGCCACACAGAAATCATCAATCTTCGGAATTGGAAGTTAGCAAAACATAATTGGGCAATATTACATGGGTGTGGGTACAGGTGTGAGTGCATGACACGGCAATTTCAAAATATTATGAGTGCATATATATATCGACACGACTATTGTACTACTAATAAACAGTGGGCAGTGGGCAGTTACATGGAGATGCACAGTGTATATAGAGTATAAAGTATGTTATATATAACAATGCCAATCAATCCATCAAGGGCTTTCAACAGCACTGTGCATCTCCATGTGAAGCCCTTGATAATTGATTGACATTGTTAGTTGGTCTAAGCCTCACAATGTGATAGAGAGAGAGACTCTAAACGTTAAAAAAGGGTCAATGTAGTAAGAACCGTGCTGCCAAGTCTGACACAGTATCCATATTGGTGTCAGTGTCTGTCACACCAGTGTCTAGGTCGACACCTCACCTGAGTGGAGTATCTGTGTGACATATTAATTGGGTGAAGATACTTATTATATGGGAATCAACATATATGAAAAAGAAATAACGTTGGTCCCATTACAGTAAAAGAAACGGAACTTACCACAAATGGCCATGTCAAAACATTCTCCCCAGATATAAACTCCACAGACGGCTCTTCAAATGCACATTGTTTTGCCAATGGCAACATTGCAGACACTGTGTCAGCCATGAAGGAAGGCGTGCCTTGTTAGAGGACCAATAGTGATTGCTTAATCTATGACCAGAAAGCATAAACGATCTACACTGGAAATAAGCTTGCATAGTGACAGATTAAAATACGCAGACAACATGGACTAGGGAATATTTCATTATTATTCAATGCCTTTGAGATTTACATGTCTCTCCTTTTTATAGAGAGAAAATACATTTAATTAAAAAACAATGTAATCTCTAGATGATCTTTGGGCCACAGGATCCGCATCTTCAATTTTGGCCTTAGTATGCATATCTTCAATATGAGTTGTTGATCTTCCATTACTTTAAAGATTGAATTTTAGCTTTTCCTTTTTAACAAACAAGTACAGATTAACTAACTAGTGCCTCGACTAAGTTTAGTGGGTCCCCTTGGTGCAGTGAATTGGATCCAATTCATGTTGACGTATCTGATTTGGCCATGTGCTCTTAATTGGATTATATCAACGACTAAGTTTTTTCTTTTACACATTTCATAATCTCTCCCAAACTTGAATGACTTCTCTATTAGTTGCATATTTTCCAAGAGTGCCATGAAAGGAAGAAGAAAACAGAACACCAACAATTGCATTTGATGAATTCTGGAAAAATTGGTGCACTCCAATTAGGTTGGGTAAGATCAACACTTAACCCACTACATACCAAGTAGGTTTTATCATATTGGATTAGGATGGGAATGAGCGGATCTGCAAAAAGATATATAGGATTGATCACAATATCTTATCAGAGCACAACATAATGGTTTCTCTAATCGAATGGATCTTCTGCGTCTAGGGAGACTAGGATATTGACTACATCTTCGCCTGGAATTGGATTCACTCTGGGATACAGATGATGCATTCTTTTTGAACCCGAGCTACAAGATTCTTGAGAAAATAGTGAATGTTAGCAGCAAAATGGCCGTTCTTCATTGATAAAGGAGAAAGAAATTGACGTACAAAAGAAAGAAATTTAGATAAAAGAAAATTGGTGAAGAGGATCTGCACAAGGAAAGAATCCATTAAGCAAGGCATTTACCTATCTGAGAATAAAATAAATTCTTAATAATTAACTCTGAGGAGGTCGTCCTTATTTATAAATGTGTAGCATATACAAGGCATTCGGCTCCATATGTTTTCATTATAAAGGATTTTATTTGGCTAACATACCTTTCAAAAAGAGTCATGAAAATTTGAGAAATTAGAATAGAGGCTTCTCTGGAATCAGGTATGCCATGTATCAAAACCTTGGCAAGTTTGTGTGGAAGTGTGTTGGGAAGTTGTGCGGAAGTTTCTTCTATACGTAGAGTACATTGAATGTACAGAAATGGCTATAACAGAGTTTCTGCTATTTGTATTAACAGCTACTCTAGGAGGAATGTTTTTATGTTGCCATCCATATTTATCCAGAAATTGGAATCGTTCTTTCTCGAGCCATATGAGGAGTGTTCACAAATATTCACCGAAAAATTTCTAGACAAGGTTCAGCAAAAAGCAAACCAGAATTTCTTATGGTTGGATTTTGAAATCAGCACACAGGTTCAACCAATCAAAAGAACACAGCAACAGAAACGTAAACAATTCAGTGAAGATGACAAAGTGAATTTTGTCATGTAACTTTAAATTGCAAACACCCTACAGACAATTTTAACCAATCCTGATGTCCCATATCCTATTTCAAACTACATGATCGATCATGAAAGAAACCAAAATATCTTCTGAGATTCATTTATCTACATAAAGAATTACAACTCACTGTCAATTCCATACACATTGCGCCAGAAATCTATGCTTTCACTGTATCTTTCTGAATTTGTAATAGGCGCCATATACAACTGCAGAAGTTCACAATATACAATTATTGCTGCATACATGCAGCCGTTGCACAGGCAAATGCAATCTGAAAAGGTTAAAAACTCTAGTTGCATGAAGTAAGTCATTTCCACCACCCAAAATAAAGGAGCACAGGGGCATAATGTAACATGGGAGGTCATCGCATGTAGTTAAGTAAAACATAGTAAGTAGAATTCAAAAATTGAGTGAAAGTGGCTACAGTCTAGAAGAAAAGAAAGCTAACTGATAAACCGCACGGTATCGGCTAATGCCACATGTATATGGATATAGAGAACAAAACGATTTCTATTAAATTTCCAATATAACTGATAGTAATTGGACATACACTGGAAGCCAAACTGGACTATACATATAACATAGTGGCAGTGGAAATTCATCGTGGAGAATTTTACAGGTGCTGAAAACAAAGATAAAATGCGGCTGAAGAATTTGAAACAAAGAAACCATCAAGAAAGCATTTCAGAAGATCAACAATCAGGTTTGTTTAATTTTGATGGGACACTGTAAGCACACATCTAGGACAAGTACCAAAAGAACACTCATTTCAAACCTAAGCATTTAAATCCAATCAAGTTAAAACTGAGATGACACTTTGCCCTGATCACCAAATGATTAAGAAGCATGTACGGTACAGTTAGGTACTTACGAGTGACATGACAATAAGTGCATTTAAATCCAATCACGTCAGAATAGACTCCTCCCTGTTGCTTTGAGTTTCCCATTCACAGAATTGCAGAAATATTATAATAAAGACTGTAGCCACTAGGAACTCAATAACTTAACTTTCAAGTTACACAGTACACAGAAAGGCTAATGAGCTGAATAAGATAACTACTTCCATGGATGTTGAAATCGATATCAACAGTCACTTTTTCCTTTCTGAAGTGTATCTAGAGCAACATTACAAAACTACACCAGAATACTGCATTTTACATAACAATACCGTTGCATGAGAAGGAAGTATAAGTCCTCCTGGCCTCAGCCACCGATCCCTTGCTGTAATCACACTTGACAGCATGCTCTACACAAGAAAGTTCGGAAGTTACTTTCAAAATAACTTGGAACAGAAATAAGTATAAACACAGAAAATTCACCTCATATAGAAGCATGTAGCCCATCCACTCTGAAATTATTACATCAATTTCCTCGTTAATCTCAATATCCTGCATTCACCAACTCTATCACAAAGAATTTCACAACTGAATATGTAAATCACCTCCACACGGATTTAAGGAACTATAGAGCTTTCCATTTCAAATCTACTGAAACCTAAAGAAACCCCTGAGTTGAAATTTCAGAGATTCATTATTGGACCTTCTCAACCAATGCAGATATCCAACCAATATAGAGCATATTTATTTAAAACATAAGTTAAATAGAATAGAAGCTACTAAGTTCCATCATGCAGATAAAAATTCCAAAGTTCCAAGTGCTATAAACTTGCAAGCATGTTTGTCATGAAAGACATGTAACCCATTTTATCTTCTAAACTGTTGATGAAATATGTAACTTTCTTCATTTCATTAAATCACGAATCTTTGTTGTTAGCATTGATAACCTTGTCTTCAACTCAGGCTAAGGAAAGAACATAAGCACATTTCTCATTAGGTAATACCTAATGGGACATAATGAAGAAGGTAACTCTACTCACGTAAGAGGCCACCCTTGCATGGCGGGTCCTAAGCCCAGATAAAGGAGGGTTGCATGAGGCAACCAACAGCTAACCCAATACTTTGTGAGATTTATCTACTATGGATTCCAGACATTACAAGTATTTCATTGGAGTGACTCCTCTTAGTGACACTGCACAACCCAAATACTATGAAAAATAAGTAAAGGCCTCTGTGTCATTCACCCATATACAACAACAAACAACAACAACTAAGCCTTTTCCCATACTAGACGGGGTCGGCTACATGGATTCTTAGTTTCCACAGATCCCTATCTTGTGCCATGTTAGCAGTTAACTCCCAATAAGCTAGATCGTTCTTTAATTGTTTCTTTCCAACACTTTTGTGGTCGTCCTCTACCTCTTTTAATACTTTCCAAATTTAGTTTTTCTAACCTTCTTACAGGTTTTCTTTTGATCTTCTTTCTATATGTCCAAACCATCTTAAACGATGTTCTCTCATTTTATCCTCTATTGGTGCCACTCCTACTTTGTTTCTAATAACCTCATTATGTATACGGTCTTTTCTTGTATGACCACTCATCCATCTCAACATCTTCATTTATGTCACAAACATCTTTTGTACATATTGATAACTGCCCAACACTCGTGGAAAGTCAAGGAGAGGTTCATCACTGTCCGTGGATCATATCCAGATTTGATCTCTTTAATTTTCTATTGTTACGTACCTTAAGTGTTGTTTTTAAAGGTAGCCTTAAATAAGCTTCATTAATGGTATATAGATAAATTAGTGACTTGTAATGCTGGTAATTAAAAGGGGGAAAACCCTACCAGCAAACCATTATGTTTTTGTGGAATATAAGAGAGAGAGTGTGTGAGTGTGGCGGCAACCCATATAGTTGTCAATCCCTTTGTCATCTTCTAATACAGCTTTTTGTTGTATCTTTTGAGCCTATTGGACTGATTTGGCTGTGGTGAGTTAGAATTGTTGGTGACATGTGGAGCTGCAAGAAGAATGAAGACTTTAAGGTTGATTTGAAGTGAAGAATACCACAAATCTACAAGTTGTTGGACGATTTCAATAAAAAATGCATATACAAGATGAAAGGAAGATTGAAAGAAGAGACTTAAGATGCAGCTTATGGAAACTACCAGAAATTGGAACCCTTTCAAATTACCAACATTTGGTTGGAACATAGGAATTATAGAGAATGGGTAAGATCCATCGAACTTATCCTACGTTCTAGAGGAAAACTACAAATGATTAAGGAAGATCTGATTTGAACAAGTGAGGATAGTGCAGATTTTGAAAGATGGTGTACGGATGATGCTTTGGTAAGTTCGTGTACAAATGATGCTTTAGTATGTACATAGAATCAAATGTAGAAATTTGGTTTGCAGTCGAGGAAGCATATTCTAGACAAAAGAATATAACTAAAGAGTATGAAATCCATGAAAAAATAAGGAAATGTCGTTGGGGAGACATATCAATCAGCAAGTATCACGGAGAACTACATGGGGCTTTAGAATGAACAAAGGTATATTGTGGAAAGTATTTGATCTTTTGTAGGGTATATCCCCGAGAATATGAATTAATCAAGCTTTATATTCTCAACAAGGAAGAAATTCCTTCGGTGGGAACAATATACTCTCTTTTGTTAAGAGAGGAAGATCGAAGAAATTTAGAGAAAGGAGAGTTGATACAAACCAAAAAATTTGCATTTGTTGGTAGGGGGCAAATTAATTGTCAAAGAGGAAGAGATTCAGTTAGAGGTAGAGAAAGAGGACAAGCTCAAAATTTTAAGGATAAGAACAAATTGCATTGCACACATTGTGGAAAAAGGCAACACACCCGTGAACATTGTTGGGCCAGTAGACTACAAAGATTATGGAAATCATGTGGTAGCCATGAGCGAGAAGAAAACAGAGCTTAGTTCTATGGATAGAACTAAAGAAGAAACTTGCAGAAATTGAATTCAAAATATGTGAACAATCAACTTCCTCATCAAACAATGAAATAACCCTATCTACCGGTACGTGGTAACTCCTTTCTAAAAAATTATGCATGTTCCAATTTATGGGTACCACATGGTACGTGATAAGTCAAACTTCATAAGGTATGAGACTACTTCCATACCACAATATGTGAGGTGGTGAATGACTTCTTAGTTCTAATGGAAGGAAATGGAGTAATTTAAACAAAAAATTTCAGACTCGAGTAAGTGATTTATATTCCCATGTTCCCAATAAATTTGTTATTGGTGAGCTCATTGATTAGAGACTTGAATTGTTCAATCACTTTTTCTCCATCTGGCTGTATATTTCAAGATCTCAAGACAGGAAGAATCTTTGAA
Source organism: Brasenia schreberi (assembly GCA_036023115.1). NCBI lineage: Eukaryota > Viridiplantae > Streptophyta > Magnoliopsida > Nymphaeales > Cabombaceae > Brasenia > Brasenia schreberi. The sequence goes on from JAYKKT010000050.1 coordinate 6,641,659, forward strand.
CGTGGTGAACTAAGGAATGGGCTATACATTCTTCCTGATCATCAGCCACTACTGCAGAGGAAGAATTGAGGATTTGGCATAGTCGGTTAGGACATTTGCATGTTTCGAAGGTTAAATAGTTAGTTCCATTTGTAATTCCTAATAATTTAGTCCTTGAGTGTGACACTTGTCAAAGGGCTAAACACCATAGAGCTTCATTTCCAAGTAGGGAGTCTAGATTGTGAGTTTCATTTGAACTAGTCCACTATAATGTGGGGTCCTTGTGTGGTACTTTCACTGGAAAAATTAAAATACTGTTACTTACTATTGTAGACTCACCTTTGTTTATCTTATGAAATCTATGCATAAAGTTTCCTCAAGTTTTTCTATAGTTAACCTCATTAAGACTCAGTTTAGATACACCATTAAGACTCTTAGATCTAATAATGGTGGTGAATACTTAATACATCAAGTCCCAATTGCAAACATATCTTAAAACTCATGGTATTTTGCATCAGACTTCTTGTGTTTATACTCCACAACAAAATGGAATAGATACAACAACAACAACAACAACTAAGCCTTTTCCAATACTAGACGGGGTCGGCTACATGGATTCTTTGTTTCCACAGATCCCTATCGTGTGCCATGTTAGCAGTTAACTCCCAATAAGCTAGATCATTCTTTATTGTTTCTTTCCAACACTTTTGTGGTCGTCCTCTACCTCTTTTAATACTTTCCAAATTTAGTTTTTCTAACCTTCTTACAGGTTCTTCTTTTGATCTTCTTTCTATATGTCCAAACCATCTTAAACGATGTTCTCTCATTTTATCCTCTATTGGTGCCACTCCTAATTTGTTTCTAATAACCTCATTATGTATACGGTCTTTTCTTGTATGACCACTCATCCATCTCAACATCTTCATTTCTGTCACAGACATCTTTTGTACATGTTGATGATTAACTGCCCAACACTCAGAACCATAAAACATGGCAGGCCTAATTGCTGCTCTATAATATTTACCTTTTAATTTTAATGGTATCTTCTTATCACAAAGAATACCTGATGCTCCTCTCCATTTTAACCAACCAGCATTAATTCTATGTGTAACATCTCCATCAATTCTTCCATCACTTTGAAAAATTGACCCTAGGTATTTAAAACTTAACTTTTGGGGAATGCAATGTGTGTCAATTTTAATTTCTATGTCCTCTGAAGTAGCCAAATGATCAAACTTACATTCCATATATTCTGTCTTTGTTCTACTAAGTCGGAGGCCTTTGTTTTCTAATGTTTCTCTCCATAGTTCCAATTATCTATTAACTTTTTCCTTAGACTCCTCCACTAATACAATGTCATCTGCAAATAACATACACCAAGGTACTTCATCTTGAATATGTTTTGTTAACTCATCCATCACCATTATAAATAAGTATGGACTTAAAGTTGATCCTTGATGTAACCCAATATTAACTTCAAAGAAGTCTGTCGTTCCTTCATGAGTCCTCACACATGTTTTTGCACCATCATACATGTCTCTTATAAGGTTAATATATGTCAATGGGATACCTCTTTTTTCCAAAGTTCTCCAAAGAACTTCCCTCGGTACCCTATCATAAGCTTTTTCTAGATCAATAAATATCATGTGAAGGTCTTTCTTTTTTGCTCTAAAATATTCCATAAGACGTCTCAAAAGGTGAATCGCTTCAATAGTAGATCTACCTGGCATAAATCCAAATTGGTTCTCGGTTGTACTTGATACTTGTCTTAACCTACGTTCGATAATTCTTTCCCATAATTTCATAGTATGACTCATTAACTTGATACCTCGATAATTCGCACAATTTTGAATGTCTCCCTTGTTCTTATATACGGGTATAAGTGTACTTTCTCTCCATTCCTCGGGCATCTTTTGGTTTTTCCATATTTCATTAAATAGTCTTGTGAGTCAAGTGATTCCTATTTCTCCTAGTATTTTCCAAACTTCTATAGGAATATTATCTGGTCCTACCGATTTACCACTCTTCATATGTTTAAGAGCCTCTTTGACTTTATTCTTTTGAATACGTCGGTAAAAATTGTGGTTTATATACTTTTCTGACTTGGCTAAATCTCCTAAACTAATACTAACATCTTTATTTTCATTAAAAAGATTATAAAAATAGTTTTTCCATCTATTTCTTATATCATCATTCGCCACTAGAATTTTTTCATCCTCGTCTTTTATGCATCTAACATAATTAAGATCTTTAGTTTTCTTATCTCTAACCCTAGCTATCCTAAAAATATCTCTTTCACCCTCTTTTGAGTTGAGTTTTTTATATAAGTCCTCCCAAATCTTAGTTTTTGCTTTACTAACGGCCTTTTTTGCTTCCTTCTTTGCTTTCTTATAAGCTTCTAAAGTTTCCCAAGTTTTCTTAGCATAATGTAATTTGTAACATGCCCTCTTTGCCTTGATTTTATTTTGTACTACTTCACTCCACCACCAAGCTTCTTTTTGTGCTGGTACACCTCCCTTAGATACCCCTAACACATCTTTCGCCACTTTCCTAATATGTATAGCCATATTGTTCCACATATCACAGGGTGAGCCAACATAATTCCAAACATCTCCTTGAAGGACTTTCTGTTTAAATATATCTTCTTTCTCGCTTTTGAGGTTTCACCATTTAGTCTGAATAGCTCGATGCACTCTTTTCTTCGTTGTCCATTTTTTTATTTGTAAATCCATAACTAAAAGTCGATGTTGGGTGGTTAAGCTTTCTCCTGGAATTACCTTACAATCTTTACAACACGCTCTATCTTTTTTTCTACAAATAAAGTAATCAATTTGTGTTTGTGATAAGCCACTCTTATAAGTAACTAAATGTTCATCTCGTTTTTTGAAGATTGTATTGACTATAAAGAGATCAAATGACATAGCAAAATTTAAAATCTCCCTACCTTCCTCGTTTGTATCCCCGTAACCAAAGTTTCCATGAATCCCTTGATATCCTAATGCCTCTTTACCGACATGTCCATTTAAATCTCCTCCTAAACAAATCATCTCTCTTTGTGGAATCTTTTGAAACACCTTATCTAACTCTTCCCAAAAAACTGTCTTTATACTATCTTCTAGTCCTACTTGGGGTGCGTAAGCACAAACTATATTCAAAACCTCTACTCCTAACACTAATTTCAATGTCATGATTCGGTCACCATATCGTTGTATGTCTACTACACTCTCCTTTAAATCTTTATTTATGATAATACCAACTCCGTTTCGGGCCTTTTCTTTACCTGAGTACCATAATTTAAAACCTGTATCCTCTATCTCCTTTGCTTTTTCTCCAACCCATTTTGTCTCTTGTAAACATAGAATATGAATCTTTCTCCGAATCATAGTATCTACCACCTCCATTAGCTTACCCGATAATGTTCCGATATTCCAAGAACCAATACGAATCTTATTATCTAGGACTAGCTTCCTTACCCCCCGCATCCGTCCATAATCAAAATACGAAGACCCTCTCTGAAAATTTTTCACTACATTCGGGCGGCAATGTAGCGGGACTAACTTCTTTACCCACACCCGTCCATGATGTGGGAACCCTCTCTACAATTGATTCACTACATTCGGGCGAAAATGTAGTGGCCCTTGATTACTTCTTACTGCATTCGGGCTCTGCAGCACGTCGCTAGGCGGGGACGCCCCAAAGCAATGCTCATAATTTTTGTAATCCATGTTGTAGAAATCCGACAAAGTTTTACGCTGGCTGTTGGAAGCCTAACACAACCCTCCTCCTTTATTCGGGCTTGGGACCGGCAATGCAAGGGTGATCCCTTACATGGGCGGAGTTAACAAAATGGAATAGATAAACGAAAAAATAGACATATTTTAGAAATCGCCAGAACTCAACTTCTAGAACATAATCTTCCTAAATATTTTTGGCCTGAAGCTATACTTATTGTTGTTTATCTTATAAATTGACTTCCCTTTATGATACTCTAAAAAACCACCGTTTAAGTTGATTAAACCAGAAAACATCCCATTTCATATCAATCGACGAATTTGCGGATGTTTTTGCTACATTCAAATACATAATCAATTTTGTGACAAGCTTGATGCAAGGGTTGTCTAGCGTGTTTTCATTGATTATTCTTGTGAAAAGAAAGGGTATGTTTACTATGATCCAAAAACTCATAGAAAATAAAAATACATATTGATGGATGTAACTTTCTTTAAAACCATTCCATATTTCTAGAGTCAAACTGAATTGCCAAGTTCTAGCATGTAAGATCAAGTACTGCCTATGAATACTAGGGATGAAGGTCTATGTGCTTATAGAAAATACATACTGATGGATGTAACTTTCTTTGAAACCACTCCATATTTCCATAGTCAAACCGAATTGCCAAGTTCTAGCATGGAAGAGCAGTACTCCCTATGAATACTACAAATAAAGGTCTATGTGAAGACCAAGAAGAAAAGAAGCTCAAAATCTACACGAAAGGAGAAATGAAGATAGTCATGACCATTCCTATGGAAACCACGGACCAAGGGAGAGAATCCCCCTAAAATCCAAGTGATGCCCTAAGAGAACAAAGTGAAGAAGATTTAAATATGCCTATTGCACTTCAAAAAAGAAAAAGGTCGTGATAATTATCCGATTTCTCAATTTATGTCTTATGATCAATTGCCATCAAGTTATCATGATTTTGATTTAAACGCTGAAAATTATCAAGTTCCTAAGGATTTTATTGAAGCATTAAAGCATGAACACATGCTTGAAGCCATGAAATTGGAATTTCAAACACTTGAAAAAAATCAGACTTAGTGACCTACGTGCAAAAAGAAAAGCAGTTGGTTGCAAGTAGGTTTATACTATAAAGTTCAAGGTAGATGGGACTTTAGAGATACAAAGCAAGACTGGTAGCCCATGGTTATAGTCAATCATATGGGATTGACTATGAGGAGACATTTGCCCCTATGGCAAAATTCACTTTTGTACGAGTGATCATTAGTGTTATTGCCTAAAAAACTTGGAATATATGGCAGTTAGATGTGAAGAATGCATTCTTTCAAAGGGGAGCTCAAAGATGAAGTCTATATGGAGTTGCCACCTGGGTACTCTAATCGAGAAAACAAGATATGTAGATTAAAGAAAGCAATCTATGGTAATCAAGAAAACAAGATATGCAGATTAAAGAAAGTAATCTATGGGCTGAAACAGTCCCCTAGAGCATGGTTCAAAAAATTCAGCAAAAGTATTATTACTTTGGGCTATAAGAAGAGTGCAAGTGACCATACATTATTCATTAAGAAGAAAGTAAAGCTGACATTATTATTTGTCTATGTTGATGACATAATTGTGATAGGTGATGATATTAAAGAAATTCAAAGACTAAAGGAAGAACTCCATAAGTTATTTGACATTAAGGATCTTGGAAAACTACACTACTTCTTAGGTATTGAAGTGGTATACTCAGGTACTAATATTTTCTTGAATCAAAGAAAGTATATGTTGGATTTATTGCATGAAGATAAGATGAAAGATTGTAAACCTATCCATACTCCTATGGAGGTAAACCATAAATTACAAAGTGAAGGTGGGGCTGATAAAGTAGACGCAGTGAAATATCAACAACTGGTTGGAAAACTAATTTACTTCTATTACTCACCATGATATAGCATATGAAGTGGGTATAGTAAGTCGGTATATGCAGTCTCCTTCTAAGCGGCATATGGATGGAGTTTTTTATATACTTAGATACTAGAAAACTACTCCAAGATATGAAGTGATATATAGAGCTAATGGTCACACGAAGATTGAAATCTTTACAAATGTCGATTGTGCAGGTTCCTTAGAAGATAGAAAATCTACCTCCGAATATGTATCTCTAGTTGGAGGCAATGTAGTATCATGGAAGAGTAAAAACCAATCGGTTGTGCACAGATCAATGGCATAGACTGAGTATAGAGCGATCGCCTCAAGAATATGTGAAGGAAAGTCGTTAAAATCATTCAACAACAAGTATCTAAGGAACCTGCTCAATCGACATCTGTAAAGATTTTGATCTTCGTGGACCATTAGCTCTATATATCACTCCATATCTTGGAGTAGTTTTCAAGTATCTAAGTATATATAAAAAAGCTCCATCCATATGCCGCTTATAAGGAGACTGCATATGTGAAGGGAAGTGGCTGAAATCATTACTAATGAAAATTGGTTTACTTATAGAAGATCCTATTCCAATATATTGTGATAGTAAAGCAGCAATTAAGATCGCATCAAATCCCGTGTTTTATGAGAAAACTAAACACATCGAAATTGATTGTCATTTTATACGGGACAGTGTGTGCACTAAGAAATTTCAGCTTGAACACGTGAAGTCAAATAATTAGTGTGCACATATTTTAACCAAAGCTCTTAATAGAAACTTATTGATGAGACTATATGGCAAGTTGGGTATCACATGTATCTTTCACCCAACTTGAGGGAGAGTGTTGAGAGTATAAAGTCGATTGAGGCGTGGAAAGACAAGGAGATGTTCATGACTGTTCGTGGATCATATTCAAATTTGATATCCAGATTTGATCTCTTTAATTTTCTGTTGTTATGTACCTTAAGTGTTGTTTTTAAAGGTAGCTTTAAATAAGCCTTATTAATGGCATATAGGTAAATTAGTGGCTTGTAATACTGGTAATTAAAAGGGGGAAAGCCCATATAGCTGCCAATCCCTTTGCCATCTTCTAACACAGTTTCTTGCTGCATCTTTCAATAATCTATTATTGTTTTTTGCACAACCAATACTGCTTTTGAGAACTTCATTGCAGGAACCAGTATTGCTGAACTTGATGACATAAATCTTGGCACACCTCCTGATCTTGCTGTAAGATTATGCTTGTACATGCATGCTGTTTTCGTTCATGAGGACATTTTTGTTTGGGACACATGCTTTGTGTGGAATTTGTCTCGCACAGCCTAATTTCATGTTTAAGTTCAAAACAAACTTTTCATTAGAACAAAACTTTGCATAATGCCAACTTCAATCACTTTTCCATATTTGTATAATAGAATATGAGAACGTTATCTTGGTAGGACTGCAGCAATTAACAGGCTCGTGCTTCCCAAACCAGCTGAAAACTTTTCAGAATGAAATCTAGTTAATGAGGAAAAACCTATCTTTGATGAATTCGGTTTTTTCTAGAAATTTGTTTTCATCCATTCCAGCAACACGTTTGGTCAATACGAAACCTTTTTTCTAAATAGAGCTGCGGTGATTGACAACACCCTTAGAATGTGCCAAGCTTTTTTTTATGGATATCCTGATATTATCTCTGCAAAATTGCAGGATTTGCAGTTTGGCTCCCAAGAAAGGATCATGAGTTGGTTAGACAGATTATAGTATGATGGAGAATTGACTTGCAACGTAGTTGCTTCCAAATTTTGTATCTATAACCTGCTTATGGACCCCTTCTTTTTCTTCCATTTTGTACAGAGTTTTTGTCATTGCAGGTTTCCTTCCAGTGGGTCTAAAACCAAGCACTTAGTACCTGTACTCCTAATGAGAACAGCCAATGCAGATGCTCTGTTTTCATTGTGATTGCAAATTAATATATTTCAGGAGTGGTTCATTTTGACAGAAATGAAGATGTTGAGATGGATGAGTGGTCATACAAGAAAAGACCGTATACATAATGAGGTTATTAGAAACAAATTAGGAGTGGCACCAATAGAGGATAAAATGAGAGAATATCATTTAAGATGGTTTGGACATATAGAAAGAAGATCAAAAGAAGAACCAGTAAGAAGGTACGAAAAACTAAATTTGGAAAGTATTAAAAGAGCTAGAGGATGACCACAAAAGTGTTTGAAAGAAACAATAAAGAATGCTCTAGCTTATTGTGAGTTAACCATTGTTGTCTGACGCGTATCGTATCGTGTATCGCTGGGCTCCATGATACGGGTGTATCGTATCGTATCATACTTTAATATTAAAATATTACAAAAATTAATTAAAAATCAATAAAAATAGTAAAAAACTGAAAAAAAAAATCAGAAAAAATCTGGTAATTGCTTTAAATTCATATACTGTAAGTTTAGTACAGATTGAGCATTCAACATTGAACAATAGCATCCAAATTTACATATTTTGAATCCAAAAAATGAAATACAGATTACAGACACAGTTACATTTTACAAATAATCAGGACATCAACTAAATAATATCTTCTCCTTGTTGCAGATCCTCATCATCATCATCAGCGACATGGAAATCAAATTCTTATATGTTGTTGTTGCGCTCCTTCCAAATTAATCCAAGCAACGTCTTCTTCAGTTAGGAGGAAATGTCTTCCATAACCCAATCTTCTAATATATCAAAATTATCCAACTTATTTCGAACTGACTTTCTTCTCTATTTACTTTTTCTAATTGCCTAAGACAAACAAAGATAAACAATTAGTAAATAATATTAACAATTGAAGACTGCAGTTAAACTATATTGAATTGAAAATTTGAAAGTAATACAACATTACCTGTCACGAAGGCGCATGTTACAACGAATATAAACTAAATCATTTAGTCTTTTGTGTTCTAACCTGTTGCGCTTTTTTGTATGGATGTATTAAAAAACACTCCAATTTCTTTCACAACCTGTTACACTACAGGTTTGGCTTAAGACTCTGACTGTAAAACTTTTAAGGTTTGGACAATCAGTTTCAAACCTGTTCCACCAAACATCTGTAAAAAAATACAAACATTAGAGACATAATAATCCACACTAATGTAAGATGCAACTTAAATATGAAAATGAACAATTTACCTGAACGCATCGTAGTGCGGTTGCGAATTGCAACAGGTAAACCCATCAAGTGAAGAGCATTATCATATATCTCCATCTCTCGATGTATCGCATCTACTATACTCTCATCAGGGACTAATCTGTCGATACAATCAATGATTCCTCGATTAACCTCACCGTCCCTTTTGAAGGTTCCTGAGTACCTGAATGACGGATTTAGATAATATGCTGTTGCATGAATAGGCTGATGCAATTGTTTATTTCATCTACTATCAATTATTTTCCACACGAGCACATAATCTCTTTTTTCCATTAAAGTTATTTCTGATCGCTTCTTTTGCCCTGTTCATGGCTTCATAAAGGTAGCCCATAGATGGTTTCTCCTCGCTGCCAGCCAATCTCAAAACTTTTACTAAAGGAAAAGTAATTTTCAATAATCTGACACATGTATTCCAAAATGAACTTCTTAAAACTGTTTCTGCAATCTCATTCAACTTTCTATTCTTTCTATATTGAGGCAACTCTGCAAATTATTACCACTCATCTGAGGAGAACATTCTCTTCAAAGTTGCCTTCTGTCTCACAATACTCTGTACAGATAAGAAGTTTGTTGCGAACAGAGTTGCAGTTGTGCGAAGAAGCTCTGCACCTACTGTATATCTCCTCATCATATACGAAACAAATGAATGGTTGTAAATGAATTTTGTAATATCTTGGCAACACTCAGTTGCTGCCTTTATTTCATCCATCTCACCAATGTCCTTAAGGATGAGATCTAAACAATGGGCTGCACATGGTGTCCAGTAGAAAGTCCCATAAATATAAGCTAACTCCTTCCCAACTGCTTTGCAGTTAGCTGCATTATCTTTAATCAATTGGACTACATTCTCCACCCCAACCTCCTCTATAACCTTATCAAATTCCTGTCGTAGGATCTCTGTAGTGTGCCTCTCCTCTGACATATCTAGAGATCTCAAAAACATGAGTCCTTTAGGATAATATACAAGAAAGTTTAGCAATGTCCTTCCTCGCCTATCGGTCCATCCATATGCCATAATAGTGCATCCCGTTTCCTTCCACGACTGTCTCAAAGTCGAAAAAATATTGTTGCACTTCAATGACAGTCTGATCTAATATCTTTCCTCTCAACTTCTGATAAGAGGGCATCCTGTATCCTAGACCAATGTTAGCAATTGCATCAGTCATTGCTTGAAAATGAAAACTATTTGCTGCATTAAATGGAATGCATGCATCATAAAACCATCTTCTCACTGCAAGGTCTGCCTGATCATGAAGTTGTTCTAAAGCCATAGCAGCACGAATTCCAGGTTGAGCACCAGGTGTAGTGGAAGGAGGAAAGAACCAATGTATGCTAGAAGAAGAAGCTCTTCCTCTACTCCTTCCTGAACTTCTTCTTCTGCCACCTCCAAAGTCTTCAGTTGCAACCCTCTTTCCTCTAGTAGGTGCTCGTGAACTGCTACTACCAATCTCTATTCTAGCATCTGAAGGCAAACTATCAGTTAATCCAAATCCAATGGCAATAGCATCATCAGCTTCTTCGTACATCTGAAAATCATCCTTTTGTTGTCTCCGTTCTTATATGTTCTCAATCATCTGCAAGCATTACCATTTAATACTTTCTGGCAAACTTTTAACTCTACCTGTGCATGGAGCAATTTCTTTCCTGGTTCCTATTAGGTAGTGTTTCAACCTTGAAATTCTACCATTAACCACCTTTTCACAAAATAAGCATCTGATTTTTAACCTTGAACCCTCAACTGGTATACCCCACTGCCATGCCGGATCATCAGACTTTGAATGAGAGTTTCTACCACCCCTTCCTGCCATCTCAATGGAGTACATTAATTCAAACAAAAACCTGAAAATAAAAGCACTTCGTAAATCCCCCAATCTTCAAATAACACTCAAATCGAGTGTCTCCCACTTCATGAATGCAATAAAAATCATATACACACACTTAATAACTTCATATTTTGTCATTCAAAAAAATAAATAAATGAAATAACACAAAAAACAATAAATATAAAAGAAAAAAATAGAAAAAATATTAAAAATATACCTAAATCCGAGTTTGGAAGCTTGCACGGACACTGTAGGACACGATTTTAGAGCTTTGAACACCAAGGAGGAGAAAACCGGCTCTTAGGGAGCTTGAGGAATCCAAAAGGAGAGAGGAAACTCGCAAAAAATCGCGGGTTTCGGTCGGCCCGGGACCCTTTATAAGGGTCTCAGGGCGTATCGTACGATACAAGCGATATGGTGCGATCAGCTTTTAATATCGATACACCTAGGTACACGATACGATACGTATCGCACCGTACGATGCGATACGGATAACACTGGAGTTAACTGCTAACATGGCACATGATAGGGATCTGTGGAAACAAAGAATCCATGTAGCCGACCCCGTCTAGTATGGAAAAAGGCTTTGTTGTTGTCTCTAGCAATATGGATGTTATAGGTCTCTTCCAAATTTGGTATATATGACATACCTTATATGGTGGAGAATTGACTTACAGGAGTGGTTCATCAAACTTTTGCATGTACTCTCGAGCAAGATGGATATTATAGGTTTGGTAACAGAGGGTTCATTGTCCAAGACCGTGAAAAATGGATATCTCACAATCTTTTAATAAGATAGATTGAAAACAATTCAAAGCATCATTTCCACTTTCTGTTGTGCTCCATTATACCATTTTCACCTGTAATCTATAACAATACATTTTACTTAAACTTGGTTTTTCATCGGATAACTCCGCCCATGTAAGGGATCACCCTCGCATGGCCGGTCACAAGCCCGGATAAAGGAGGAAGATTGCGTTAGGCTTCCGACAACCAACGTAAAACTTTGTCAGACTTATTTACCATAGATTCTACAAATTATGATAGGGCTATGTGGAAACAAAGAATTCATGTAGCCGACTCCATCTAGTATGGGAAAAGGCTTAGTTGTAGTTGTACTTGTACTTGTACTTGTAGTAGTAGTCATGTATCACCCGGCTTACAAGATTATATAATAAAATATGAAGAAACCAAAAGATTCTTGAAGAATAGGAAACAAGCACAATTATACTCATACACAAAAACAAGAGAGATATTCAGAGATATCAAGTTAATAAGCATATAGTACATCAGATAACCAATTTGGATGCATGCCACGAGATCTACTATTAAAGCTATTTACTCATTGAGACATCTTAAGAAATATTTTAGAAAAACAAAAAAAGTTCTACATGGTATTTATTGACATGGAAAAGTTTATGATAGGGTGCCAAGAGATGTTTTTTGCATAACCTTAAAAAATAGTGATATCTCATTGACATAAATCAATCTTATAAGAGACATGTATAATGATACAGGACCCATGAAGGAATGATAGATTTCTTAAAGTTAATATTGGATTATATCCTGGATCATCTTTAAGTCTCTTTAATTATATTGGTTATTGGCGAGTTAACATAACATATTCAGAAGAAAGTACCCCTTGTGTATGTTATTTGCGGGTGACATTGTATTAGTGAATGAATCTAAAGAAAAAAAGTTAATACAAAATTAGAACTATAGAGAGAAGCATTAGAACGCAGTATTATTTATATTAACTATTAGAGTTCCAAGCAAAAGAGTTATTAGCGGTTAAAATTCTAAGAGTAGGAGTTATTACCTATTAAAGTCCCAAGTATAGATTTATTGTTTGCGGAGTCTCAAGAAATACATTCCCAAACCAGGAAATTGTTGTGCATATTGCATATCTTATTAAATAATTTAAATAAGTCATGTACTACTGTTTTGATACAATTTTCAAACTTATCCTTGATTCATAACAATCATTTAAAAATTTTCTTGTCTTTTATCTATTTTTATTTTTAAACTATCTTTTAACTAAAAATTAACGATATGATAGACATGTCTCATAAGGAAAAATGATACAGGATACGATGCGGTACAAACAACACTGTGAAAAAGTAAAGGCTTCTGACTTAGTACAACAAAGACAAAATATAAAACACAAGTTTAATCATTTGGTTACTTCACTTGACATAGAAATTAAGTTTGACACACATTGCATCTTTGATAAGAAAAGTTTTAAATACCTAAGGGTCGGTTTTTCAAGCGATGGAAAAATTGAGGGATGCAGGTTGGTAAAATAGAGAGGTGCATAAGGTATTCTATGTGACAAAGAAATACCATTAAAGTAGAAAGATAAATATTACATAGCGGTAATTAGACCCGATATGTTTTCTGGTTCTGAGTGTTTGGCAGCTAATTATATAAAAGATATCCGTGTCAGAAAAGAAGATGTTGAGATGGATGAGTGGTCACACGAGAAAAGACCGTATACATAATAAGATTATTAAAAACAAATTATGAGTGGTGCCAATAGATGATAAAGTGAGGAAAAATCGTTTAAGATGGTTTAAACATGTAGAAAGATGATCAAAGGAAGATTTGGTAAGAATTGGGAAACTAAATTGCGAGAATGTTAAAAGAGGAAGAACAAGACCAGAAAAGTGTTGAAAGCAAGCAATAAAGAATGATTTAGCTTATATTGAGTTAACTGTTAGTATTGCACATGATCAGCCTCAATGAAAACAAAGAATCCATGTAGTTGACCCCATCTAGTATGGGAAAAGGCTTGGTTGTTATTGTTGGACATAGTGAAGATGGTGATGTTCAGAAGACATAATGTTAATAAAGCAACGTAAGTAACAACATAACGGGAAGGAACAATTCCATGCTAAGTTTTTCAGTTTCAAAGTTACCTCAATCCTCCCATGTAAAACTTCAATCTTCTCAGTTAAATTGTTGTCTTCGACAACCTTACTTGCCTGACAGTAGGATTTAGATAGGTTAATTGCCATTTGACAGATTCAAGATACAATGAAAAGCACCACAAACATCAAAAAGGAATGTAGAAATATCTGCTATTACAATAAGCCCAAGTACAAAGGATTAAGGGCTTCATCCAAAGGGCAACATTTTGCCATGAAACAGATACAGAGAACTAGAAAGAACATGAGTACATGTAATTGGACTCTTTAGAATGTGAAAGAATAAGTTACATTGATGGACAAAACTTTACCAACAAGAACTGCAAAAGCGTATAACAGGCTTAAATACATAACCGTGTAACATCAAGCAACCATGCCTATTCTCATGGAATGTGGTCCTTCTATCAGAAGGAAGTGAAACATGACTTCTTCAACAGTGTGACTTAAATATGGATGGATCCACTTTCTGGTTTGAGAATATCAGAAAACTTTATCTACATCAGGCACTTTAAGAGCATCCAAATCTCCATCATATAGGTTCAGCGTATTAGTGTTTTGAAGTCATGCTATACTGAGTCCGTCAAGTTTGTCAGCATCTCTTCTATTTTTATTTTGTATTCTGATTAGATGCCATCGCCATTACCTGAAGCAGCGAAGCTGATTAAATAGTAGAGCTTGAAATGCCTTATCTTGAATATAACAGATAGCTATGAGGCGTCGAAGTTGCTAATTCACTAAAGGTTGTTTCTTTTCTCATTAACTTTTCTGCAGATATCATTAGCATCCGAAGGATATATTGATGCCTCAAAGTTATGATATAACGATAACAACCACCAAAGTGTTTCTCTAGAAATCTCATACCTTACTGTTAACTTGTTTGCGCTTTTACATTTATCATGCAGTTCATACAACCAGCCAGTTTCTAGAGGCACCTACCCAATTTTCACAGCGCTGTAGGTTTGGGAATTACTAGATATATTGAAACTACGCATCCAACTATCTGAGTAACTTTGATCACCCATGCATTGAAAACTTGTGTCTAAGTGAGATTTTAATCTTCCTGATCATTGAGTCTAAATGCATATTGCTGTCAATTTGAATAAGACTCTAATAGTAGATAATTAGACACTGATTTTCTGTGTCAAGGCAACCCATCTATTCAAAACGTACTAAGAATGAAGAATTACGTAACCAACACAAACACCTAGTAGAGAAACCATATATAGATACAGAAACTGCTGGATCACAGGTGCAAAATGCAAATACCAGACTACGCACTAGGATGCCTTTTGACAATAAAAGCATGGCCCCCATTTCATAAAATCACATATTACAAGAAGGAACCTAGCACAGCAAATTGTCACCATTTAAGACAAGAACATCTAAAACTATCATCTCTGTCAAAATGTCACCTCCGAGTACCAGCTTGTAGAACCTATTGTCAAACATCACTTCCTAAATAACACACTTTCGGTTTAGGCATGATACTTAATAATGTCATATGAACCCTAATTTGTTTACAATCATACAATGTGGTAAGCAAACTATGTCACACAGTTTATTGTGCTCTTTTTCTTAATAGAAATGCTGAAAATGTTGTGCTTTGGAAACTTTTCGGTTTTTCCCCTTATAGTATTGTTGCCTCTTACGTATTTGAATAGGTGACAAGTGATCTCTGTTTCCATCTGGCCATCTGATTTGGGTGGGTCCATCTTAGAGTCCAGCATCTCTTTTCTTCCTATCTAAAGATGAAATTGTCTTGCACTAGTTTTTTCAAGTTCCTGCT
The DNA here is from genome assembly GCA_036023115.1 of Brasenia schreberi. Lineage (NCBI taxonomy): Eukaryota > Viridiplantae > Streptophyta > Magnoliopsida > Nymphaeales > Cabombaceae > Brasenia > Brasenia schreberi. The sequence continues at coordinate 6,657,002 of JAYKKT010000050.1, forward strand.
TGTTATGTAAAATTATAAATATCATTATCACTTTACCCATTTGAATCATTTACCTATCTACTATATCAAGAGATGCTCTTATTGAATATTCTCTTATCTTTTCTATTAAAGTAAAAATGATGTTCAAATGCTGCTTTATCCTTCATTTGGATGTTCATACCGATACCGATGATAAAGTTTCAGTGTTATGTGACCCCTGGTTTCTCCTTGTATATTTTCATATTCATGTCCACCCATTGTGTATATAGATAACACTTCTTTGTAACATATAGTCTTGTGCTTATTGTCTTTGCAATTATATCAATGTTGTTTTTGTAACACTATAGTCTTATGTGACTATTAATGTAGTTTTTGTTTTTAAATCAAATTGTGAAATTGTGAATTGCGTTGATCCTAAAAGTGACCGACAATAAGAAAGGAAAAGGAGCATCAATTGGAACTGGGAGTTATGGCAGAAGTGTTCCTTCAAGTTCAGGATCAACAACAAAACCTTCAATTTCAACACCTCGTGATGATGCACCATTATGTATGCATGTGCAAAAAGGTGAATCATATGAAGGTGGTGGAGGTAATATATATTTTATGTGTAAATTTTGCAACATGTGTTTTACAGGATCATATAATACAGTGAAGGCACATCTTTTGAAATTATCAAAACATGGTATAAGAGCATGCTTGAATGTGGATGAGGATTTACGAAGACAATTAATGAAAAAACAAGATGAGTATGAAAAGAAAAACGAAAGGAGTAAAAAAGGAACAAATATTACATTATTTGGTGGATACAAAAAAGATGCAGAACAAAAAAGAAAGTTAATGCAAAGTGAGTTTTAAGGTTTTAGAAGAGCAATTGAAAAATCATTTAATGTAGTTGGAAGGGAGGAGATGGACAGAAAGATTGAAAGATTTTCTTATCAAGTTCACTTTCTTTTAATGTAGCAAAAATCCATATTGGAAAGATCTTGTCACTTCATTGGCTAATTGTAATTTACTTCCTTCAAGTTTTGAAAAATTGTAACCATGGTTCTTAAAGAAGAAAAAACCAATATTGAAGGGCTTTTAAAACATAAGAAGTTTTCATGGGAAACTAATGATTAAAAGGCGTCCACTTATTAATTTTATTATTTATTCAATTAGTGATCCTATATTTTTGAAGTATGTTGATGCCTCTGGAGAAATTAAAATTGCAGGGTCCTTGAAAGATTTATTCGTAGAAATTATTAAGAGTATTAGATCATATAATGTTATACAAATAATTATTGATAATACAGCTAATTATAAAAGTGCAGAATTAAATTTAAAAGGTGATTATCCACACATTTTTTGGACACCATGTGTAGCTCATGGTTTAAATTTTGCCCTTTCTCTTATATGTAAGCCATCAAAAGATAAAGATAATCTTCGTGCATATGAATTGTGTTCATGGATTGAAGATATGGCAATAAATTGTATAAAGATAAGGAATTTTGTAATGAATCACTATTTAGTTACAATCATATTCAATAGACATTATCATTTAAAGTTGTTGAAGGTTACAAAAACACGTTTTGCTTCTTTGATTGTGATGGTAAAATGATTCAACACAATCAAGATATCATTGGTTCAAATGGCTATTGATCCAAGCTGAAATTTATACAGTGGTAATAAGGTTGAAGATCAAGCAAGGGCCCAAGCAGTGAAGACTATTATTCTTAATGATTTATGGTAGGACAAGGTATCATATTTTCTTGAATTCACAGAGCTTGTTCGGGAGATGTTGAGAGAAGTTGATAAAGATGAACCGATGCTCTATAAAGTTTAAGAAATGTGAGATATCATGATTGAAAAAGTTGAGTCAATAATTTTGAAGCACGAGAGAAAAGAACAATACGAGACATCATCGTTTTATGATCATATTCATTCTATATTAATTTTAAGATGGGACAAAGGCAACACTCCCTTGCATTGTTTAACACATTATTTAAATCCAAGATATTATGGGAAGAAATAGTCGCATGACGTACTCCTCTTAATCAAGATCCTGGAATAGCAAAAAATAAGCAAATATATTTGGAAAGGATTTATCGTGACTCATAATACTTAGGTAAGTAAATTCTGAATATGGAAAGTTTTCTTTTGCCAGACTTGATTCACTAGAAGCATTAGAAGCAAGTGATTACGAAGATCCACTAGATTGGTGAGCATGTTATGGATTTTAGATGCCTCTTTTTCAAAAGCTTCCATCAAAATTATTATCTCAACCTACTACTTTATCTTTTTGTGAAAGGAATTGGAGTACACATATTAAAATTCACAATATCAAAAGGAACAATCTTTAGTCGAGAATGGAAGACTTGGTTTATGTCCATTCAAATCTAAGATTGGTTTCACGATATAATGTTGAGTACAGGAAACTAATTACTAATCTTTCAAAATTGTTTTCTTTTCTATTAATCATAGTGATTATATTTCATCTTTTATTATTATTTATTTAAATATATTACAAAAAATGAGCATCAAAATATTAGGATGCAAATCTGGAGGAATATCATTTAGATGACAACCAAGATTTGCATACCCTTAATATGGAACCGAGTGATCTGATAGTCCCTACAGGCTATAGTTGATATTGTTATTAATAGTGAAAATCTATGATTTATCCAGTACAAGTTCATTTCATTTATCAAACAATAAGATTTCCTTTTGATTGATTTACGTATTATGATGAAATTAGTAGTTTGTTTGTTTTGCTTTAATATAAACCATAAAGTTGTGTACTTAATATTGTCATATACTTACGTTAATTGATGCTCACTTGTTCTAGTTTGAATATTATATATTATATATATAATATTATATACCTTAGTAGTGTTGCCGCACCCAAAATTTTTGAAATTTACACGCACCAGCACCCGTGTGACATAGTAAGCAAATATTATGAATATATGGGGAGGAAGGCATTCTGCCTAGCCAAAAATGTAAGACATGAAAAAGCCAATAAATGCTTGTTTTGTCGTTAGGTTGTCCATCCTCATCTATGATGACCTATGACCAGTTACCATAATGTCTCATTCTCCATAACATTAGAAGTGGGAGTTTCAGTAGTCCACCTGAAGAAGAATAAATTGTTTTGGGTTTTATTACTGAAGACCATTTCAAAACATACCTTGTATGAATAAAGCTAGTAATAAAATCAGTGTTATGCGTATCACCCTATATCGTACGATACAAGGTACACTAACCTATATCATAAGATTCAATGTATCTACATGCATTATGTAATACAGGTTGTATCATACGATAGAAACTTATATCGCCCGTATCGTACGATATAAGCGATACACCGTTTAAGTTATAAAGCTCCCTCTCCTCGAACAAAAATATCATGTTTCAACGGGTTTCTGGTTTAAGTTTGTTCCGCCCATGTAAGGGATCACCCTTGCATTGCCGGTCCCAAGCCCGGATAAAGGAGGGTTGTGTTAGGCTTCCGACAGCCAGCGTAAAACTTCGTCGGATTTTTATAATATGGATGAGAAAAGTCTCGAAACGGAGTTGGTATTATCATAAATAAAGATTTAAAGGAGAGTGCAGTAGACATACAATGATATGGTGACTGAATCATGACGTTGAAATTAGTGTTAGGAGCAGAGGTTTTGAATATAGTTTGTGGCTACGCACCCCAAGTAGGACTCGAAGATAGTATAAAGACTCTTTTTTGGGAAGAGTTAGATAAGGTGTTTCAAAAGATTCTACAAAGGGAGATGATTTGTTTAGGAGGAGATTTAAATGGAAATGTCGGTAAAGAGGCATTAGGGTATCAAGGGATTCATGGAAACTTTGGTTTTGGAGATATAAACGAGCAAGGTAGGGAGATTTTAAATTTTGCTATGGCATTTGATCTCTTTATAGTCAATACAATCTTCAAAAAACGAGATGAAAATTTAATTACTTATAAAAGTGGCTTATCACAAACACAAATTATTTGTAGAAAAAAAGATAGAGCATGTTGTAAAGATTGTAAAGTAATTCCAGGAGAAAGCTTAACCACCCAACATCGACTTTTAGTTATGGATTTACAAATAAAAAAATGGACAAAGAAGAAAAGAGTGCATCGAGCTATTCGGACTAAATGGTGGAACCTCAAAAGCGAGAAAGAAGATATATTTAAACAGAAAGTCCTTCAAGGAGATGTTTAAAATTATGTTGGCACACCCTCTGATATGTGGAATAATATGGCTATACATATTAGGAAAGTGGCGAAAGATGTATTAGGAGTATCTAAGGGAGGTGTACCGGCACAAAAAGAAGCTTGGTGGTGGAGTGAAGTAGTGCAAAATAAAATCAAGGCAAAGAGGGCATGTTACAAATTACATTATGCTAAGAAAACTAGTGAAACTTTAGAAGCTTATAAGAAAGCAAAGAAGGAAGCAAAAAAGGCCGTTAGTGAAGCAAAAACTAAGATTTGGGAGGACTTATATAAAAAACTCAACTCAAAAGATGGTGAAAGAGATATTTTTAGGATAGCAAGGGCTAGAGATAAGAAAACTCAAGATCTTAATTATGTTAGATGCATAAAAGACGAGGATGAAAAAATTCTAGTGGCAAATGATGATATAAGAAATAGATGGAAAACCTATTTTTATAATCTTTTTAATGAAAATAAAGATGTTAGTATTAGTTTAGGAGATTTAGCCAAGTTAGAAAAGTATATAAAGTTATAAACCACAATTTCTACCGACGTATTCAAAAGAATGAAGTCAAAGAGGCTCTTAAACATATGAAGGGTGGTAAATCGGTAGGACCAAATAATATTCCTATAGAAGTTTGGAAAATACTAGGAGAAATAGGAATCACTTGGCTCACAAGACTATTTAATGAAATATGGAAAAACCAAAAAATACCTAAGGAATGGAGTGCAAGTACACTTATACCCATATATAAGAACAAGGGAGACATTCAAAATTGTGCAAATTATCGAGGTATCAAGTTAATGAGCCATACTATGAAATTATGGGAAAGAATTATCGAACGTAGGTTAAGACAAGTATCAAGTACAATAGAGAACCAATTTGGATTCATGCCAAACAAATCTACTGTTGAAGCGATTCACCTTTTGAGACATCTTGTGTAACATTTTAGAGCAAAAAAGAAAGACCTTCACATGATATTTATTGATCTAGAAAAAGCTTATTATAGAGTACTTAGGGATGTTCTTTAGAGAATTTTAGAAAAAAGAAGTATCCCATTGACATACATTAACCTTATAAGAGACATGTATGATGGTGCAAAAACATGTGTGAGGACTCATGAAGGAATGACAGACTTCTTTGGAGTTAATATTGGGTTACATCAAGGATCAACTTTAAGTCCATACTTATTTATAATGGTGATGGATGAGTTAACAAAACATATTCAAGATGAAGTACCTTGGTGTATGTTATTTGCAGATGACATTGTATTAGTGGAAGAGTCTAAGGAAAAAATTAATAGAAAATTGGAACTATGGAGAGAAACATTAGAAAACAAAGGCCTCTAACTTAGTAGAACAATGACAAAATATATGGAATGTAAGTTTGATCATTTGGTTACCTCAGAGGACATAGAAATTAAAATTGGCACACATTGCATTCCCCAAAAGTTAAGTTTTAAATACCTAGGGTCAATTTTTCAAAGTGACGGAAGAACTGATAGAGATGTTACACATAGAATTAATGATGGTTGGTTAAAATGGAGAGGAGCATCAGGTATTCTTTGTGATAAGAAGATACCATTAAAATTAAAAGATAAATATTATAGAGCAGCAATTAGGCCTACCATGTTTTATGGTTCTGAGTGTTGGGCAGTTAATCATCAACAAGTACAAAAGATGTCTGTGACAGAAATGAAGATGTTGAGATGGATGAGTGGTCATACAAGAAAAGACCGTATACATAATGAGGTTATTAGAAACAAATTAGGAGTGGCACCAATAGAGGATAAAATGAGAGAACATCGTTTAAGATGGTTTGGACATATAGAAAGAAGAACTTAGAAAAATTAAATTTGGAAAGTATTAAAAGAGGTAGAGGACGACCACAAAAGTGTTGGAAAGAAACAGTAAAGAATGATCTAGCTTATTGGGAGTTAACTGCTAACATGGCACACGATCGGGATCTGTGGAAACAAAGAATCCATGTAGCCGACCCCGTCTAGTATGGGAAAAGGCTTAGTTGTTGTTGTTGTTGTTATTTTATTTTCTATCTACTTGCTTTATTTTTATTTTTTGAATGACAACATATGAAGTGAGTGGATATCTTTTTAAGGAAATTTTGACAATCTATGAAGTGAGAGACATTTTTTGAGTGTTTTTGTGGTTTATGAAGTAGAGATTAGAGATTTATGACAATCCAACAATTTTCTTGTGGTATAGGGTTTTTTCTTTTTTCATGTTAATTTTCTATCTACTTGTTTTATTTTTATTTTTTTTAATCACAAAATATGAAGTGAGTGGATATCTTTTTGATGAATTTGTGATAATTTATGAAGTAAGACATTTTTTTGAGTATTTTGGTAGTTTATGAAGTGAAGATTGGAGATTTATGAAGTTTATGATCATTTATGAAGTACTTTTATTTTAAAGTTTATGAAGATTTAAAAAGGTAAATTAAGATTATAGGAAGAGGTCTTGTACAATCTAAATCTTGGTCCAATCACGTGACATGATAATGGGATACTTTAATTGAGGGAAGCATATTGAAAATAAAATGTAATTTTTGTAAGAAAGTCACAAGTGGTACAGTTTTTTATTGAAACATCACTTAAAATGGACTAGAAAAATGTTAGAGTTAGGAGAGTGCAAAAAGTCATTAAATGGCAATATCTATAGATGATTGAGAGTGTGGTTGAAAAGAGATAAGAAAAAAAAGATACATGCATGATAAGGAAGAGGATGTTGGACTCGGTGGTGGTGACTAGTGATGATAGCATCCACTCTGATGCTAGGATAGAGATTGATAGCTATGTTATTCAAATCGTACTGCATTGTATGATACGATACAATTTTTATCGTGTATCGTTCAAGAGAACAATATGATATAGGCACGTGTATTGCATTGCATAATTTATCATGTCGTATCGTGTGATACGGGGTCATATCTTTCCGTATCAAACGATATGACCCGTATCATACGAGTCAACGTCAATCTTTTTGGTATATATATCCAGAATCCGAAACTCAAATTTTTTTATACGCTTCTTCTTAAATAATTTGAAGATGCTTTTCGAGAGATGTATGATAAAGAATTCATTGGTACAACAAAAGAGGAAGAAGGGACCGTCGAAGAGACAAAGAAAAGGTAAGATAAGGGAACTCCGCTCCCAGATGCGGCCAGGTATGATTTATTTTTTATTAATATTTGATAAGTTATCAATTATTCCATTTTAAATTGATTGTCATTGAGTGTTTCTTATTATTGTGTTTTACTTTAGATGAATGGTGAGCTTGCTATGGTGTAGATGCACCTAACTTATCAAGATTCGCTCAACGTATATTAAACAAAACATGTAGTTTGAGTGGATGCGAAAGAACAATAACAACAACAACTAAGCCTTTTCCCATAGTAGACGGGGTCGACTACATGGATTCTTTGTTTCCACAAAGCCCTATCATATGCCATGTTAGCAGTTAACTCACAATAAGCTAGATCATTCTTTATTGTTTCATTCTAATACTTTTGTGGCCGTCCTCTACCTCTTTTAATACTTTCAAAATCTAGCTTTTCGTACCATCTTAGAGATTCTTCTTTTGATCTTCTTTCTATATGTCCAAACCATCTTAAATGATATTCTCTCATTTTATCCTCTATTGGTGCCACTCCTACTTTATTTATAATAACCTCATTATTTATATGGTCTTTTCTTGTATGACCACTCATCGATCTCAATCTTCATTTACGTCATAGACATCCTCCATGTTGATGATTAACTACCCAACACTCAAAACCATAAAACATGGCAAGTCTAATTGTTGCTTCATAATATTTACCTTTTAACTTTAATGGTATCTTTTTATCACAAAGAATACCTGATGCATCTCTCCATTTTAACCAGCATTAATTTAATGCGTAACATCTCCATTAACTCTTCCATCACTTTAAAAATTTGACCCTAGGTATTTAAAACTTAACTTTTGGGGAATGTAATGTGTACCATTTTTAATTTTTATGTCCTCTGAAGTAACCAAATGATCAAATTTACATTCCATATATTCTGTTTTTGTTCTACTAAGTCGGAGGCATGTGGTTTCTAATTTCTCTCGATAGTTCCAATTTTCTATTAACTTTTTTCTTAGACTCTTCCACTAACACAATGTCATCTACAAATAACATACACCAAGGCACTTCATCTTGAATATGTTTTGTTAACTCATCAATCATCACTATAAATAAGTATGGACTTAAAGTTGATCCTTGATGTAACCCAATACTAACTTCAAAGAAGTCAGTCATTCCTTCGTGAGTCCTCACACATGTTTTTGTACCATCGTACATGTCTCTTATAAGGTTAATGTATGTCAATGGAATACCTCTTTTTTCCAAGGTTCTCCAAAACACCTCCCTCGGTACCCTATCATAAATTTTTTCTATATCAATAAATATCATGTGAAGGTATTTCTTTTTTGCTCTAAAATGTTCCATAAGACATCTCAAAAGGTGAATCACTTCATCACTAGATCTGCCTTACATGAATCCAAATTGGTTCTCTATTGCACTCAATACTTGTCTTAACCTATGTTCGATAATTCTTTCCTATAATTTCATAGTATGGCTCATTAACTTGATACCCCGATAATTCACACAATTCTAAATGTCTCCCTTGTTCTTGTATATGGGTATAAGTGTACTCGCTCTCCATTCCTCGGGCATCTTTTGGTTTCTCCATATTCCATTAAATAGTCTTTTGAGCCAAGTAATTCATGTTTCTCCTAGGATTTTCCAAACTTCTATAGGAATATTGTTTGGTCCTACTGATTTACCACCCTTTATATGTTTAAGAACATCTTTGACTTCTTTCTTTTGAATACGTCTGTAGAAATTGTGGTTTATATACTTTTCTTATTTGGCTAACTATCCTAAGTTAATACTAACATTTTTATTTTTATTAAAAAACTTATAAAATAATTTTTCCATCTATTTTTTATAACATCATTTAACACTATAATTTTCTCATCCTCGTCGTCTTTGATGCATCTAACAAAATGAAGATCCTTAGTTTTCTTATCTCTATCCCTAGCTATCCTAAAAATATCTCTTTCAACCTATTTTGAGTTGAGCTTTTTATATAAATCCTCCCAAATTTTAGCTTTTGCTTCACTGACGGTTTTTTCGCTTCTTTCTTTGCTTTCTTATAAGCCTCTAAAGTTTCACTAGTTTTCTTCGCATAATGCAATTTGTAGCATGCCCTCTTTACCTTAATTTACTTTGCACTACTTCACTCCACCACTAAGCTTCTTTTTGTGCCGGTACACCTCCCTTAGATTCACCTAACACATCTTTCGCCACTTTCCTAATATGTATAGCCATATTGTTCCACATAAAATAAGGTGTACCAACATAATTTCAAGCATCTTCTTGAAGGACTTTCTGTTTAAATATATCTTTTTTCTCGCTTTTGAGGTTCCACCATTTAGTATGAATAGCTCGATACGCTTTTTTCTTCTTTGTCCATTTTTTTTATTTGTAAATCCATAACTAAATGTCGATGTTGGGTGGTTAAGTTTTCTCCTGGAATTACCTTGCAATCTTTACAACACGCTTTATCTTTTTTTCTACAAATAAAGTAATCAATTTGTGTTTGTGATAAGCCACTCTTATAAGTAATTAAATGCTCATCTTGTTTTTTAAAGATTGTATTGACTATAAAGAGATCAAATGTCATAGTAAAATTTAAAATCTCCCCACCTTCTTCATTTATATCCCCAAAACCAAAGTTTTCATGAGTACCTTAATATCCTAATATCCTAATGCCTTTTTACCGATATGTCCATTTAAGAGTCCTAAACAAATCATCTCCCTTTGTGAAATTCTTTGAATCACCTTATCTAACTCTTCTCAAAAAGTTATCTTTATACTATCTTCTAGTCCTACATAGGGTGCGTAAGCACAAACTATATTCAAAACCTCTGCTCCTAACACTAATTTCAACATCATGATTCGATCACCATATCGTTGTATGTCTACTACACTATCCTTTAAATCTTTATTTATGATAATACCAACTCCGTTTCGAGCCTTTTCCTTACATGAGTACCATAATTTAAAACCGGTATCCTCAATCTCCTTTGCTTTTTCTCCAACCCACTTTGTCTCTTTATAAACATAGAATATGAATCTTTCTCTGAATCATAGTATCTACCACCTCCATTAGCTTACCGAATAATGTTACGATATTTCAAGAACCAATACAAATCTTATTATCTAAGACTAGCTTCCTTACCCCCCACATCCGTCCATATTGAAAATGCAGAAACCCTCTCTCTAATTTATTCACTACATTCGGGTAGCAATGTAGTGGGACTAACTTATTTACCCATACTCATCCATGATGTGGGAACCCTCTTTGCAATTTATTCACTATATCTGGGTGAAAATGTAGTGACCCTTGCTTACTTTTCACTGCATTTAGGCTCTATAGGATATCGCTAAGAGGGAATGCCCCAACGCAATGCTCATAATTTGTGTATAAAAATCCGACAAAATTTTACGTTCGTTGTCGGAAGCCTAACGCAACCCTCCTCCTTTATCCTGGCTTGAGACCGGCCATACAATGGTGATCCCTTACATGGGTGGAGTTTTAAGTGGATGCAAAAGAAATTGGAGTTTTTTTAACACATTCACGTGAAGAAGAGAAACCGACCGAAGCATGTTACGAAAACAATTTTGTATCTGTGTTGTAAGAAGGAAAAGTAAGGTGTTAATATGAACCACCGAGTTACGAAAATATTGATATTCTTGATAATTGAGTTGAAGAGAAAGAGCTCCCATCAAATCAGAGGATGAAATCTGGAGGACAATAGAAGGTGATGATATGGAAGGTGTTGGATTGCAGGATCCACTTACAAAGGACGAAGATGGAGATGATGGTGATGATGGTGATGGAGACGATGATAATGATGCCAACAATCCCCACTAAATCGATTATGATGCTTTTGTTGATTATAATCCACGTTTTGTAGAATGAATCAATGAATAATTATTGTATTTTTCATATTTTGTTGGATAATGGTTCTATTCTAAGTTTCTAACTTTCAGTAGTTGTAACTTTGTACTTTATATTTAATGATAATGTAAGTTGAACTCCTAGTTCTCTTCTTCGTTCTCACCTTTTCATTTGAATCAATCTTTTGGAAACAATTTTGTTTAATGTTGATTGTGTTAGATATATTATGTTCAATAATTTCAATTTTTTCTAGGTATTAGATTTATTAATAATTTTTTGTTTTTTAAAGAATTAAATAAATAAATTATACCATATTATACGATACGGTGCATTTATATCTGTGTCCTATGCAATAAGGCATAGATATGCTTTTTACAACATTGGTATGTAGTAGTAGTTCTCGACCAATCAAAGCGAAAGAGGATTCCTCAAGAGAATAAGTCGTAGAAGAAGAAGGGTTAGTGGAAGATGTTTTTTTGCTCCTACTCAGTGTTGTCTGACGCGTATCGTATCGTATCGTGTATCGCTGGGCTCCACGATACGGCGTATCGTATCATATCGTATCGTATTTTAATATTAAAATAATGTAAAAATTAATTAAAAATCAATAAAAATTAGTAAAAAACAGAAAAAATAGGAAAAATCTGATAATTGCTTTAAATTCATATAATGTAAGTTTAGTACAGATTAAGCATTCAACATTGAACAATTGCATCTAAATTTACATATTTTGAATCCAAAAAATAAATTACAGACATAGTTTACACTACAGATATAATGTTACATTTTACAAATTGTAATCAGAATCATCAACTAAATAATCTTCATCTTCTCCTTGTTGCAGATCCTCATCATCATCAGCCACGCCCACACCTTCTTCTTCAAAATCAAATTCTTCATCTCCATAATGTTGTTGCGCTCCTTCCAAATTAATCCAGGCAACGTCTTCTTCTGTTAGGAGGGCATTTTCTTCAGTGTCTTCCATAACCCAATCTTCTAATATATCAAAATTATCCAAACTTATTGGATCGAACTGACTTTCTTCTCTATTTACTTTTTTTAATTGCCTACGACACAAACAAAGATAAAGAATTAGTAAGTAATATTAACAATTGAAAACTGAAGTTAAACAATATTGAATTGCAAATTTGAAAGTAATACAACATTACCTTTCACGAAGGCGCATGTTACAACGAATATAAACCAAATCATTAAGCCTTTTGTGTTCCAACCTGTTGCGCTTTTTTGTATGGATGTGTTCAAAAACACTCCAATTTCTTTCACAACCTGTTGCACTACGGGTTTGGCTTAAGACTCTGACTGCAAAATCTCTAAGGTTTGGCCAATCAGTTCCAAACCTGTTCCACCAAACATCTGTAAAAAAATATAAATATTAGAGACATAATAATCCACAGTAATGTAAGATGCAACTTAAATATAAAAATAAATAATTTACCTAAACGCATCGTAGTGCGGTTGCGAATTGCAACAGGCAAACCCATCAAGTGAAGAGCATTATCATATATCTCCATCTCTCGATGTATCGCATCTACTATGCTCTCATCAGGGACTAATCTGTCGATACAATCAATGATTCCTCGATTAACCTCACCGTCCCTTTTGAAGGTTCTTGAGTACCTAAATGATGGGTTTAGATAATATGCTGCTGCATGAATAAGCTGATGCAATTGTTTATTCCATCTACTATCAATTATTTTCTACACGGGCACATAATCTCTCTTTTTTTTATTAAAATTATTTCTAATGGCTTCTTTTGCCCTGTCCATGGCTTCATAAAGGTAGACCATAGATGGTTTCTCCTCGCTATCAGCCAATCTCAAAACTTTCACTAAAGGACAAGTAATTTTCAATAATCTAACTCATGCATTCCAAAATGAACTTCTAAAAATTGTTTCTGCAATCTCATTCAACTTTCTATTTCTTCTGTTTTGAGGCAACTCTGCAAATTGTTGCCACTCATCTAAGGAGAACATTCTCTTCAAAGCTTGCTTTTGTCTCACAATACTTTGTACAGATAAGAAGTTTGTTGCGAACCGAGTTACAGTTCTGCGAAGAAGCTCTGCACCTTCTGTATATCTCCTTATCATACACAAAACAAAGGCATGGTTGTAAATGAATTTTGTAATATCTTAGGAACACTCAGTTGCTGCCTTTATTTCATCCATCTCACCAATGTCCTCGAGGATGAGATCTAAACAATGGGTTGCACATGGTATCCAGTAGAAAGTCCCATAAATATCAGCTATCTCCTTCCCAACTGCTTTGTAGTTAGCTGCATTAACTGTAATCAATTGTACCACATTCTATAGCCCAACCTCCTGTATAATCTTACCAAATTCTTCTCGTAGGATCTCTGCAATGTGCCTCTCCTCTGACATGTCTAGAGAACTCAAAAACATAAGTCCTTTAGGATAATATACAAGAAAGTTTAGCAATGTCCTTCCTCGCCTATCTGTCCATCCATCTGCCATAATAGTGCATCCTGTTTCCTTCCACGACTGTCTTAAAGTCGAACAATATTGCTGCACTTCAATGACAGTTTGATCTAATATCTTTCCTCTCAACTTCTGATAAGAGGGCATCCTGTATCCTAGACCAATGTTAGCAATTACATCAGTCATTGCTTGAAAATGAAAACTATTTGCTGCATTAAATGAAATGCATGCATCATAAAACCATCTTCCCACTGCAAGGTTTGCCTGATCATGAAGTTGTTCTAAAACCATAGCAGCACGAATTCCAGGTTGAGCACCAGGTGTAGTGGAAGGAGGAAAGAACGAATGTATGCTAGAAGAAGAAGCTCTTCCTCTACTCCTTCCTGAACTTCCTCTTCTGCCACCTCCAAAGTCTTCAGCTGCAACCATCTTTCCTCTAGTAGGTGCTCGTGAACTGCTACTACCAATCTCTATTCTAGCATCTGAAGGCAAACTATCAGTTAATCCAAATCCAGTGGCAATAGCATCATCAGCTTCTTCGTACATCTGAAAATCATCCTTTTGTTGTCTCCGTTCTTATATGTTCTCAATCATCTGCAGGCATTGCCATTTAATACTTTCTGGCAAACTTTTAACTCTACCTGTGCATGAAGCAACTTCTTTCCTGGTTCCTATTAGGTGGTGTTTCAACCTTGAAATTCTACCACTAACCACCTTTTCACAAAATAAGCATCTGATTTTTAACCTTGAACCCTCAACTGGTATACCCCACTGCCATAACGGATCATCAGACTTTGAATGAGTGTTTCTACCACCCCTTCCTGCCATCTCAATGGAGTACATTAATTCAAATAAAAACCTGAAAATAAAAGCACTTCGTAAATCCCCCAATCTTCAAATAACACTCAAATCGAGTGTCTCCCACTTCATGAATGCAATAAAAATCGTATACACACACTTAATAACTTCATATTTTGTCATTCAAAAAAATAAATAAATGAAATAACACAAAAAACAATAAATATAAAGGAAAAATAGAAAAACATTAAAAATATACCAAAATCCGAGTTTAGAGGCTTGCACGGACACCGTAGGGCACGATTTTGGAGCTTTGAACATTAAGGAGGCGAAAACCGGCTCTTAGAGAGCTTGAGGAACCCAAGAAGAGAGAGGAAACCCGTGAAAAATCGCGGGTTTCAGTCGGCCCGGGACCCTTTATAAGGGTCCGAGGGCATATCGCCCGTATCGTACGATACAGGTGATACGGTGCGATACTCTGGGTTTCACGATACGAGCCCCCGTATCGTATCGTGGTGCGTATCGCACCGTATGCGATACGGATAACACTGCTCCTACTTCTATACATGATGCTCAGTCTAGAATTCGTGTTGCTAAAGCTTTAAAGCAAATGTTCGAGTAGACAGACCTTGCAGTGAGGATATGATATGGTTTTATGATGCATGCATTCTATTTATTGCAACAAATTCCTTTTATTTTCAAAGCATGGCAAATACCATTATTATATCATGGCGAATGGATAGACACATAGACAAGGAAGGACTTTATTATACTTCCTTGTCTCTTGTCGTGAAGGACTTCTATTTTTAAGATCACTTTTAATGTCAAAAGAATGACACTAAAGCAAAAATTTGATAAGGTGATATTAGAGATTGGGCATGAAAATATAGTCTAATTAATTGCATATAATGCAGCTAACTATAAAACAGTTAGCTAAGAGTTATGTTATTTTTTATTGGATATCACTTAGTTGTTGTTAACTCCGCCCATGTAAGGGATCACTCTTGCATTACCGGTCCCAAGCCCGAATAAAGGAGGAGGGTTGTGTTAGGCTTCCGACAGCCAGCGTAAAACTTCGTCGGATTTCTACAACATGGATTACAAAAATTATGAGCATTGCTTTGGGGCGTCCCCGCCTAGCGACGTGCTGCAGAGCCCGAATGCAGTAAGAAGTAAGCAAGGGCCACTACATTTTCGCCCGAATGTAGTGAATCAATTGCAGAGAGGGTTCCCACATCATGGACGGGTGTGGGTAAAGAAGTTAGTCCCGCTACATTGTCGCCCGAATGTAGTGAAAAATTTTCAGAGAGGGTCTCCGCATTTTGATTATGGACGGATGCGGGGGGTAAGGAAGCTAGTCCTAGAAAATAAGATTCGTATTGGTTCTTGGAATATCGGAACATTATCGGGTAAGCTAATTGAGGTGGTAGATACTATGATTCGGAGAAAGATTCATATTCTATGTTTACAAGAGACAAAATGGGTTGGAGAAAAAGCAAAGGAGATAGAGGATACAGGTTTTAAATTATGGTACTCAGGTAAAGAAAAGGCCCGAAACGGAGTTGGTATTATCATAAATAAAGATTTAAAGGAGAGTGTAGTAGACATACAACGATATGGTGACCGAATCATGACATTGAAATTAGTGTTAGGAGTAGAGGTTTTGAATATAGTTTGTGCTTACGCACCCCAAGTAGGACTAGAAGATAGTATAAAGACAGTTTTTTGGGAAGAGTTAGATAAGGTGTTTCAAAAGATTCCACAAAGGGAGATGATTTGTTTAGGAGGAGATTTAAATGGACATGTCGGTAAAGAGGCATTAGGATATCAAGGGATTCATGGAAACTTTGGTTATGGGGATATAAACGAGGAAGGTAGGGAGATTTTAAATTTTGCTATGTCATTTGATCTCTTTATAGTCAATACAATCTTCAAAAAACGAGATGAACATTTAATTACTTATAAGAGTGGCTTATCACAAACACAAATTGATTACTTTATTTGTAGAAAAAAAGATAGAGCGTGTTGTAAAGATTGTAAGGTAATTCCAGGAGAAAGCTTAACCACCCAACATCGACTTTTAGTTATGGATTTACAAAAAAAAAAATGGACAAAGAAGAAAAGAGTGCATCGAGCTATTCGGACTAAATGGTGGAACCTCAAAAGTGAGAAAGAAGATATATTTAAACAAAAAGTCCTTCAAGGAGATGTTTGGAATTATGTTGGCACACCCTCTGATATGTGGAACAATATGGCTATACATATTAGGAAAGTGGCGAAGATGTGTTAGGGGTATCTAAGGGAGGTGTACCGGCACAAAAAGAAGCTTGGTGGTGGAGTGAAGTAGTACAAAACAAAATCAAGGCAAAGAGGGCATGTTACAAATTACATTATGCTAAGAAAACTAGTGAAACTTTAGAAGCTTATAAGAAAGCAAAGAAGGAAGCAAAAAAGGCCGTTAGTGAAGCAAAAGCTAAGATTTGGGAGGACTTATATAAAAAACTCAACTCAAAAGAGGGTGAAAGAGATATTTTTAGGATAGCTAGGGCTAGAGATAAGAAAACTAAAGATCTTAATTATGTTAGATGCATAAAAGACGAGGATGAAAACATTCTAGTGGCAAATGATGATATAAGAAATAGATGGAAAAACTATTTTTATAATCTTTTTAATAAAAATAAAGATGTTAGTATTAGTTTAGGAGATTTAGCCATGTCAGAAAAGTATATAAACCACAATTTCTACCGACGTATTCAAAAGAATGAAGTCAAAGAGGCTCTTAAACATATGAAGAGTGGTAAATCGGTAGGACCAGATAATATTCCTATAGAAGTTTGGAAAATACTAGGAGAAATAGGAATCACTTGGCTCACAAGACTATTTAATGAAATATGGAAAAACCAAAAGATGCCCGAGGAATGGAGAGCAAGTACACTTATACCCGTATATAAGAACAAGGGAAACATTCAAAATTGTGCGAATTATCGAGGTATCAAGTTAATGAGTCATACTATGAAATTATGGGAAAGAATTATTGAACGTAGGTTAAGACAAGTATCAAGTACAACAGAGAACCAATTTGGATTTATGCCAGGTAGATCTACTATTGAAGCGATTCACCTTTTGAGATGTCTTATGGAACATTTTAGAGCAAAAAAGAAAGACCTTCACATGATATTTATTGATCTAGAAAAAGCTTATGATAGGGTACCGAGGGAGGTTCTTTGGAGAACTTTGGAAAAAAGAGGTATCCCATTGACATATATTAACTTTATAAGAGACATGTATGATGGTGCAAAAACATGTGTGAGGACTCATGAAGGAACGACAGACTTCTTTGAAGTTAATATTGGGTTACATCAAGGATCAACTTTAAGTCCATACTTATTTATAATGGTGATGGATGAGTTAACAAAACATATTCAAGATGAAGTACCTTGGTGTATGTTATTTGCAGATGACATTGTATTAGTGGAGGAGTCTAAGGAAAAAGTTAATAGAAAATTGGAACTATGGAGAGAAACATTAGAAAACAAAGGCCTCCGACTTAATAGAACAAAGACAGAATATATGAAATGTAAGTTTGATCATTTGGCTATTTCAGAGGACAGAGAAATTAAAATTGGCACACATTGCATTCCCCAAAAGGAAAGTTTTAAATACTTAGGGTCAATTTTTCAAAGTGATGGAAGAATTGATGGAGATGTTACACATAGAATTAATGCTGGTTGGTTAAAATGGAGAGGAGAATCAGGTATTCTTTGTGATAAGAAGATACCATTAAAATTAAAAGGTAAATATTATAGAGCAGCAGTTAGGCCTGCCATGTTTTATGGTTCTGAGTGTTGGGCAGTTAATCATCAACATGTACAAAAGATGTCTGTGACAGAAATGAAGATGTTGAGATGGATGAGTGGTCATACAAGAAAAGACCGTATACATAATGAGGTTATTAGAAACAAATTAGGAGTGGCACCAATAGAGGATAAAATGAGAGAACATCGTTTAAGATGGTTTGGACATATAGAAAGAAGATCAAAAGAAGAACCTGTAAGAAGGTTAGAAAACCTAAATTTGGAAAGTATTAAAAGAGGTAGAGGACGACCACAAAAGTGTTGGAAAGAAACAATAAAGAATGATCTAGCTTATTGGGAGTTAACTGCTAACATGGCACACGATAGAGATATGTGGAAACAAAGAATCCATGTAGCCGACCCCGTCTAGTATGGGAAAAGGCTTAGTTGTTGTTGTTGTTGTTGTTGTTGTATCACTTAGTTGTTGTTGTTGTATATCATGTGTAGTCCATTATATAGATCTCATTCTTGAGTATATTGGAGAGATAAATGAGGTAAAGGAAACGATTAAGTGTTGTCAAGATATCACCAACTTTATTTATAACCATGCACTTGTGTCATATATGATAAGGAGATATATTGACGATACAAAGTTCCTTTGTACGGCTGCTACTCGGTTTATAACTAATTTTTTAGTATTGTTAAACATAAGTAAGTCTTATAGAAGCAAGACTTGAAGAGAATGTTTATCTAAGATGAGTGACAACAATTTGAAGATTTGCATCAAAATCGCGGGTTTCAAAAAACTTATGAGATTTCATAGACAGTCTTTAGGAGTACATTTTGAAACTCATGGTTATTAAAGATCACATGCTCTTTTATAAAAGTTTTGAAATTGGCTTATAGTGAAGAGAGTCACCAATGGGCTAATCTTTATGAAGCCATAGATAGGATAAAGAGGCTATCAAGAGAAATTTTAATAAAAAAAGGAATTATGTGCCTGCGTGGAGGATTATTAACAATAAATAAAACAAACAATTACATTAGCGATTAGCCTATTCATGTACACCGTGAAGTTAATTGAAGTGTCATTGATTGTATAGATAGATTGGTCCATGATAAGAGTAGAATAAATGTTATACATCAAGAGATGAGATCTATAATAATTCTCTTCACTTGATGGGCTTGCTTGTAGTCATTCACAACCATACTAATATGTGTCCAAGTAAATACATGAATCACTTATCTTAATATTTAGGTTTTTAAATCTTATATTTATAGTAGAATAGATTTTTATGTCTTTTTCTATTAGATTATTGTTGGCGTAGATTTTAAGGTGATTGCCCAAACTTCATAGATTTTGCGGTAAGGGTTTTGAGTCAAACCTTTAGTGCAACTGATTATGAAAGAAATTGGGTCTTTGAAAACATCCACACAAAAAAGCACAACCGGTTAAAATATAAGCGACTAAATGATCTAGTTTTAATTCGTTGCAACATGCAGCTACGATATAGGTAATTAAGGATTTAATTCAATGTTTCAGTTTTAGTTTTCATTCTTGAACTTTTTAGTTTTAATTTTTATTTACTTTATCATTCTTGTAAGCAATTAACAAAGTTAAACAAGTATGGGAACCAATAAGTTAAACAATGTTCCATTGGCAAGAGATGAACTCTACCCATGTAAGGGATCACCCTTGCATGACCGGTCCCAAGCCTAGATAAAGGAAGAGGATTTCGTTAGGCTTCCGACAGCCGATGTAAAACTTTGTCGGACTTATCTACCACGTATTCTACAAATTATGAGCATTGGGTACAAAGAATCCATATAGCTGACCCCATCTAGTATGGGAAAAGGCTTAGTTATTGTTGTTGTATTGTTGTAGAGGAGCGAATTATGGTAGATGACGAAACAAATGCACCCATAATTGAAGAAAACATTCAATCGATCAATTTGGAAGGAACGCAACAATATCAGCAGGGGATGATGATATTGATTTTGTTATTTGAAGGTGGTGATCTTAAAAGAGGAGGAGAAGAACAAGATTATTTAGTTGTTGATCCTAATTATAGTATTTGATTCTTCTTTTTTAATTACAAAAGTTGTAATTTTGCTACTTGTTTAATTAGAAAGATATATTGATTTTGCTATTTGTTTACTCAAATTTTGATGTATAGGAATTGTTTAGAATTATCTTGATTTTTTTCTATTTTTTAGATTTTAAAACTATTTTTTTTAAATTCGATACAATACACATGTCTCACGAAAAAACGATACATGACACAATACGGTAACACCGGGTAATATAATCTTGATAGAAACATCAACAACACTCAGTTTATGGTGAGGATTCAGCCTGTAAATTTGGTGTGAAGCTCGTCTAAAGGAGGATGGTTGTTGGGTAGCTTCCATTATTGAGAAGTTGTGAATCAATTCTTGAATCTCAGAACCTATTTTCTCTTCTTCAATATAGCTTGTTAATTATATTTTAATGTAAGGATAAATTAATCTTTTAAGTTAAACCACTCTTATATAACATGTGATTAGGAAACCCTAAAGAAGTTGTCTTATTAAGAGAAAAGGCTTAGAGGCGTGTGCCCCAACAAGTCGTGATCTTGTAAAGGGGATCAAAAAATCACATATCCTGTAATCTCGTATATTATTAATAAAGATCAGATTGCAACATGGTATACGTGAAGCACTCTGAAGTAAGTTGCAGCGAAGCAACGTGTAGCTGTGAGGGCCATATGTTGTTGTGAGGGTTATATGCTGCTACAATCAGATGATTGTTCAGAAATCGCAACCTGTTATAATCAGAAGTCTGCTGCAAGACGTGTTGGTGATCAGAAATCGTAGCCCAGAGACCAAAAAAGGGCTGCAGACGCCATTAGGTTTAGATAGATACAAGTAAACACATGGAAACTATACATTCACAATTCGAAGGACATTCAGGTGATAAATTAGAACCCTTTCAAGTTACGAATGTTAAACTTGATTGAAAAAATTATCTAGAATGGGTTAGATCTATAGAACTGGTTGTTCTAGCACGAGGTTGATGGGAATACTTTACAACAACTCAGCCAAAACCTGCTCACAGCAGTCCAACCTATCTAAGATGAAGAAAGGATGATGCATTGGTTCTCTTGCCTTTTGCAGTCCATAATGCCATCAATAGGCAAAACTTTTATGTATCTAGATTCAGCAGCCAGTTGTATCTCAGGCTTACTCTAGAAGAAAAAATGTTGTCAAAGAATATGAAGTTCTAAAGAAAATAAAAAAATATAGACAAGGTATGTGAAATGAATTGCAATTTTATATGAATATCAAGTGTCCCACATGTTCCAAAGAAATACAGAAAGAAGCTGAAAAACGCAAGGTGTTTGATTTATTACAAGGAGTTAACTATAAGTATTAAGATGTTAAAGTCAATATTATGAGCACAAAAGAACTACCTCTCTAGGCACAACTTCTTTAAAACATCCATCACTATTGCACCAAATCCCATGAAAACAATGATGTTAAGCGTGCTTGGGAGATCATAGTATCCGGTTAGGTGAACTCTCAAGAAGTTGAATTGTATCCTCTAGCCAATCCCATCTAATGCACTAAAAGGCTTGGGTAAGCTAGGTGAGGATAGCAACAATGGCAGAACAAAGGGTGTGAAATATCTAAAGGTGCAGAATGATATCCCATTTCAATGAGATGAAAATTCACATGATAAAGGTGGAAATTACCTTATCTTTTGCATATATCAGCGCATAACTACAATTTCACACATGAACTAAAGTGAGAACATCGAAACAATGCAATGATAAGAAGGTCCATTAATGCGGGAGTTCTTAGAATGTATGCGTCCAACTTTGTGAGTTCGCCTAGGCATGTGGATCAGTTTAGGTAGATCCTGAACAAAAGATGGAAACAAAAACAGGTTTTGGTGGAAAGAGATTGTAGTGACAAAACCAGCTTTCCAAGATCATGACTCGAATTTTGAACATAAAAGACTTTTAAAGCCATCTTTCTTTATGCACAAAATATGGATCAGCTTAGCTCTCTTGCTCAACATTATCATGAATAACATTGTTCAGGAAAACATTTCAGAGAGATTGGCAAGATCGTATTGACGAATATTCTTTATATGTTTATAGCAGCCAACCAGAAAAAGACATCCTTCATTAACACAACAGCTCACGAAACATTCTCAGCAGTGCTTGCATCTAGAAGCCAGCAAGTTCATCCTGCATATCTTCTGACATTCTCAAAGGGACAAGGTAAAGATTCAAATCTTGCTCTGTTACCAAACTAACCAAGAAAGATCTTGCCACAACTGTACTTTATGCTAATTCATGCAATACCAAAGTAATGCAAAGAGACAACAGAAAATAATCAAAATAGCAAGAAAATCAAGATCATTTCTAAATCCAGTAATGCAAATCAAGATAATCCAGGCAATATGCTAACTACAACTAGGTATACCAATGTTCAAAAATAAGCATTCAAATAAATGCAGAGTAGGCCAGTACCTGTAAGGCAATCTCACTAGCATCTACCGCATAGACCTACAATCCAGTAATGCAAATCAAGATCATAAAATCCAGCAGGATCAGGACAAAAACATATGCCATCGGACATAATTTATTCTCCATGTCACAACACACAAGAAAGTCCAGTGAGTAGTCATCTGTGTGTGTGTGAGAGAGAGAGAGAGAGATTGAGCAAGAAATTCCAGTGAGTAGTCACCAAACATACTGACACTAACTACCTTCATTGAAGTGCTCTTTAATGATTTTAAATTCATGTTTAGCATTGTGATGCAAATATTACAGCACAATTGGACTGTGTCCTTTCCTTAGTGAACATGCAATTCAGGTTTGGTTCAATTTACTTTTATAACAAATACCAAAATCTTGTGAACAACAAACACTATCAAGGTGCCAAATAAGCAGTACATTTTTAGCAGAAGCTTATTGAGGATGCTAATGCAAATGTGAATTTGCAATAAAGTAATTCTGAGCATACTTGATAGAGATAGAATCACAAAATCAACTGTTTTAGCTACTTCTCTATTAATATATAGTATATACTTTAACCACTCATGTTCTTTAATATGAAACCTTTTAAGTACATATTGCAAGAAAAAATGTTATCGGGCTTTAAAGAAAACAAAAGGAAGTAAAGGAAACCTTGAAGTGGAATTGGGAGAGGATCTTTTATTTCTTTCTGAGGTGAAAAGAAATAGGGATTTGGTGTGCCTCTAGTTCACGTTACTACAAGGGATACCTGAAATCAGCCCTTACCTTTTTCATTTCATTTGATTAATCAGACACGACCATGAAGTCACACAGAACCAATGTTATAAATATCGTAGATACGATACGCGATATGGGTGTATAGGTACATAAACCAATACGATTCAGGTAAATGTATCACAATAGACATGTATCGCACTCGTATCACAATGTATCATACAATACACTGCGATGCAGATACTATATCATCCAATACACCCTATATCGTACGATACTGTATTACGATTCATCCTAATTTTTCTTACTTCATGATTTTTATGATTTTTTATTTTTAATAATTTTTATTATTCAATATTTTAATGTGCCATATCATACGATATGGTACGATTATCGCTGTATCGGTGCCCTATGCAATACGGGCACCGATACGCTAATTACAACATTGACAGAACTATATTGTGTTTAGATTAAGTTTTGAGATATCAAGAGGAAGGAAGAGAAGAATGACTTAAAAAGACTGGCAAAGAATAAAGATTACCAAAAATAATTGGCAAACTGGAAAAAAAATAACTGTAAGAGAAAGAAGTCTTAGGAAGATTTTTGGAAGAAATAAATAGCAGAAGAGGAATCAGAGGGGTCTTCTGAGGAGTGCTAAGTTCTGTGCATGCTAGAGAATATAAGCTCCAAACTGCATTAGGTTTGGGAACAAGACAAGGCAGTTAGAAAACGTTATGCAGTCAGAAACAGTGTAACAAGTTAGGCTAACATAATTCTCATTAAGAGTATTTATACTCTTGGGCTACATGGACTAGTATCAAGAATACCCTTGTGCGCAGATAAAGTATTTTATGTACAATGAACTGATATAGTCTTGCATGTTAAAAAAAAGTAAGAACCCATCCTTTTTCTGACTCAAAATACATGCTTTGGGCAGTATGAAAATGCTGACCACATTGGCAAGAATCAAAACAGAAGATAAATGAAAATTTTATTTTCCTCACCTTCTTGGCACCAGCTAGAGCACAAAAGATAGATAAAATGCCTGTACCACAACCTACATCCATTACAACCTGTAAATAAAAATGTGATAGAAGCAGAATGTTTTACATCCAAAGCAATAAAGAGAGTGCTTGTGAAAGATTGAATTAGAAACAAAAACAAAAACAAGGAAAAATCAGCATTACCTTGCCTTCAACACTGCTTCGATGTTGCAATATTGCAGCTCTATAAGTTTCAGTCCTCACACGATCCTGCAACATATCCCACTATTAGCAAGTTGACACACCAATAGCAACTACTTGGGAACAGGCAAAAGGATACAAAACTGTAACAACAATAGGATGCTAAGTGATCTGAGACCCACATAAATCACTACAATTTCCTTGGAAGAAAAGTAGTTGCCTAGCAAAACTCCAGCTAGTGTACATACTACATACAACAACAACAACCAAGCCTTTTCCCATACTAGATGGGGTCAGCTACGTGGATTCTTTGTTTCTGGCTAGTGTACATACAAAACAAAATAAAGAAAAAAAGGTAAGCAATTGACCATAGAGAAAGTTGAAATTGTCCGAGCTAAGACCAAGCAGCATATAAAATGTCAGAAACCACTTAGAGGCCATACAATCCAACCAATCGAAGTTTGATAGAACTGCAAGGGATATTAGCTAACCAATTGTCTGCAGCATATCAACATAAAAATTAGATGCAGGACCAACCCATAGAAAAGCTCCATGGGGCATAAAAGAAGCTAATCTTTGTACGGCATACAAAAACTGCCATGAACCGTAGTAACCTCAGGCTTCTTTTAGGCTCAGATATATTGCTTGAAATTGGGTGATTCAACAGGGAGTTAGATTCATGACTAATATCAAATGTAAATTTACATGAATTCCGCTATGCAAAGGATCTCTCACACTACTAACTTGGAAATATCTTTTCTCAATTGGCTCACATGCACCAGTGCCATGGAATTGTATATTAAGGTTTCCAGCTTCAATGGTACATGACTTTGTAACATAAGTTGTAAGATGATAGGTGCCATTTATATGTCAAACTTTCATTAATATGGGTTGCTAGAATCATTTGCAATTTTGCACACCAAATCAACTAAGTAACTTTACGACATCTCTTTCATACTCGCCTATAACCTTCTTTTTGGAGTTGAATGTGGGTATGACATTCTCTCGGGGGTTGGTGAACATTTTGGAGTCATAAGTCAAGAGATCACAAACACATTAAGACATCATTTTCATGGATTTTGAAGCCCCGAAGACATGCAAAGTCAGTTTTTGAAAGAAATGGATAAAAACACAGAAGTTACAGTGTTTGAGTGCATTGCATTGAGTACACAATTACATAAACATGTGCATGTGTATATATGGAGAGAGGCTATTATCAAAAACTCTAGATAGAGCCTAGGAACCAAAACCTCCCAGACGCTGAAGAGGAGCACAGGCTGGAGCTCTAAAAAATAATAACTAATTCTAATAAAAAGTCACATGTTCTACATATTTCATGAATATAAATAAATAGATGTTACATGATGATAAATGTATTCAAGTAACCTAAATATTTTTTAAAAGAAAATGGGTAAATGGAATCACCTAGATACTCCAACAAAATCATTAACCTGGGCCTAGGTGACAAGCTCAAAAGGAAAGGTTTAAATGGAATGTAGCAGGCGCTTAAACATGTTTCGATAACAAAGACAATAACTGACTACAATAATCGAAGTTTGGCTCTCCAGATGCAGATAAGAAGGTGAGCTTCATCCACTTCATGCCCTTAGCAACCTTACAATCTTCAATAGAAAAAAAGGATTTCATAAAAGCGGACCGAATCATCCCAGGTCTCCTTGGAGTCTAGGTATCGAATCAGTGATAAACTTATTGTTTATAATACACCTTTTATTTTTTTGAGGGAAATGTTGTAATCCACAATTAAGTGTTTATCGTGCCGAAAGCGCAATGCTCACACCTGTATGCTCCATCTTTTCATTGAAATTAAACCGGCTTACCTCGTACCAGAGGCCATATCCCTCAGTCCGTTGCGTGGCAAAGTCGCAAAGACGCTGCCACTCTTGAGATACAGAACAAAATAAGCCCTCAATGAATAGTGGAAATCACAGCAAGAATTAAAAAATTCATTAGCGCACGACAATCACCGTGAACCGCAATTCCTTTTCTCAAAAGACCATATTTAGCAACGCGCCAAATACCTCAAAATATATGAAGGGCGAAACAAGAATACTTAAGGTGTGACTTGAATGCAAAAGAATCGTCCTAACGAAAAGAATGAACGAAAACATATGCGCGTTCACCACGATCAAGTGCACGCCGAAATCTTTGATGGGTATCAAAGAAAAAGCAATAAGAATCACAGAGGACGAAAGGGAAAGAAACCATAGGGCTTATGAAGGGTTTTTCTCCAGAAAGATGGTCATACCTTGATCATCTCTTCGTGAACACCAAGATGTGCATAGGAATGGAAGTAGGCGGCATCATAGGGAGTGGCGGGATGAACTGGTGCCCTCTCTTTCGTCCTGAGATCACGAGGGATTCGGGGCCCCTTGCGCGGCCTTCCCCTGTGAGAGAAAGCCGCTCTATGGTGGTCGGGGGGCAAGTGTCGTGACTGGCAGTTTCTGCCGCCGCCCCCCGAGCTTGGAAGCATTGGAGAAATGAGGTCTTGGAGGGAAGTCTGCCTCTCAAATTGGAGGGTATTGATCAAGGCTCTCTCTCTCTCTCTCTCTCTCTCTCTCTCTCTCTCTCTCTCTCTCTCTCTCTCTAAGTTTCGGTGCCAAGGGAGGGAAAGCGTTTTCTCCTGGTATTCTTTCTCTTTTTTCTGAAAAGGCCTATTCCTTTCTCTTTCTTCGACGTCAAAAGATTTGTGAATTCGTTCAAAGCCCCCTCATTTCTCCCTCTCTAGAGTGGCAAAACCGGTTTCTAGGTTTGCTAGGCTTTTCCCTTCTTTCTCATTCACAATATGTAGAATGACAATCGAAGGATTATTAGAGTCTAATATAGAAATCTAAAGCCCGAAATGCGGCAGCATTTTTAAACTACTTATTGTGCGGGATCGTAGGATGTGATATGGTGTATATTATTCGATGCGATATGATAAATATGTAGTATTTATTATATTGCAAAGAGCATATCATTATTATATTAATTATATGAAGAACATTTTTGGATATTTGATAGTAGGTTGTTCAATAAATGTCTCCCCTCTACATAGATTGACACTACCTTTTGAATTTCTTTTTCCTTTTTCTCATTCGAAGGCCAAATCCTTACGCACGCATGCAAGCCCCGGGGAATCGAATTCATCATCTTTATCGGTGGAGTCACAGAGGGCTGCCAATGGAGCTAACGCTCTGGGTGCTACCTTGGGTATTCTTTTTTTGGAGCTAGACTTGGCAAGTGGTATTAGGGTTCCATTAGCTATTTGGGACTAGCATTTATCAAGAACATGGAGAAGAGGATTTAGGAATTCTTAGATTCTTTGTATACGTGAAACCTAAATTTCTTATTAATTGGGCTGCCAAGTAGAAGTAGAGTTAGGCCTTTCTGTTCAGTAATCTGGAAGCTAGATACTTGTTTTTTTTCTTTGAGATGGCTGGCTGCTATAATATTAACAACTTTTGTGGATGGCCTCATTTCTCATTTGCATGTTGGCTTGTAGCAAGTGCAATAAAAGTCATCAAGTACCTAAGTGTGTGTTTGAGTACCAGGCCCTTGGCACTAGAATTGCAGGCCTACACCCATGTTGGTTTGTAACAATGATGCACAAAATTGCATTTGATTCACTAGTGGTATTAATGTTTGGGTTTTCATACAATAGCAACATAAAAAAGGAAAGATCTATGGGGCATGCCCTTAAGTCCAGTTACTATAGCTCACCTCCTCCAAGTATCAGTTTTTTATTCAAATTGCATCTAACAACGAAACTTAGAACTGCAAGTACCAAAAAAGAAAGGTCCAATTCCCCCTAGAACCTCTTATCAAAAACACCCTAAAGAAGCCCGGGAAGAAAGACCAAACCAGTAGTTTGGAACCGTTGATTCTGGTTCTAGTTTTATAAAAGGTGAAACTCGGACCAAACCGGGTGGTCCCCAGTTTCAAGTTCAACCGATTCCTAGCCTAGTTCAATTCTGACTAAAACTGCTGGGCTGATTAGAAACCAGCCATGTCTACATAAAGGAAAACTAGCGGTCTCATGCTAGGCAGTGGACATACATAAAAGTATGAAACCAAAAAGGTGCCAAGACCGAGGAGATAAATGTATGTATATAAACTTCAGCAAAATAAAAACGCAAACAGTTACATCTTCTGAATTAGTATAGAAATCTTCATCCCCTATTGAAGCCTTTGATTACATACAACATGAAGTGTGTAATGAAAGGCACCTCATAAAACAGTAATTTTGCATTCACAAAGATTTTAAAAGTGTAAATAAAAAAAGGGCTTAATCAAGTTTTTGGTAATGACATAATATAACAGCTTGCACAGTTTGGGGTCAGGACTTTTTCCCTGTGATGGGAACTTAAATTGCAAGAAAATGCAGTTAAATAATGATGCATTGCAGAGTGGTATCTAATACTTCAGACAAAAGCGGTGCTGACCTTTTAACTTTGTTCTTGTGGGTGTTACTTAGTTTACATGAGGGTGTGTCCGTAGTGCCAATTCCTCATTAAGACCCCTTCTTCTCCTCCTCCTTTTCCGACCTCATGGAAGACTTTAAGTTCAGCAATTACCAATGAGCGGTGTGTGTTCAAAGCTAACTTGATCACTATTTTGTTGGGGACACTGCCAGAATGTAAGGTAGGGCTAGTGAAGTGCATCAGCTTGGCTCAAACTGAATGCTCCCACCAAACAAAGTTGGAAATAAGACTTGAAGGTTTACCCTTTAAAAGCCCCATCATAACATTAGCTAGAGACTTCAATATTATAAGCGGGGGGATGTTAAAGAATCATTTATATTTATATTTGATCCAACTCCAAATCTGACTTTGATTTGGGTTCATTGCTTTTGATGATTTTCGAATGACTGGAGCCCGAGTCGTCTCCTAAATTAAACATGTCCGATTTCGAGTAAGCTGGAATCGGCGGTTCCAACCGCCGGTTAGTTCAAAACTTGTAGTCGTAACCAAACCGGCTCAGGGTTCGTTCAGGTCAGCTATAGAACAGTTCCGGTTTGAGCCCATAATCATCCAAAATGAATAATTTTATTAAAAAAGTTTAAAAATTATAGGAAACTTTTAAAAGAAGACGAACATGCGTTTTGGAACCATTTGTACCATTTTGGTGTTGGTTCCACTTTTATAAAAGGTAAAACTGAATGGTATGCGGTTTTGGTTTTGGTTTTGGTTTCACCAGTTTCAGATTTAGCCCGTTCTTGGCCCAGTTCGGTATGGACAAAATCCATGGACCTATATGAAATGATGAAAATAAATACATTTAGTGCTAATAAACATGTAGGAACTATTTAGTATCGGTTTCATACTTTCAATCTAGAAAAGGAAACTCAAATGAAAACCAAGCCTTATCCCACATGGAGTGAAGTTAGCTCTATCTTGTGGTATTTCAATATTCAACACCAAAAGGACTGTGCTATCTATTTTTTCACATTATAACTCCATATGACCGCCTCTTTAAATATCCGAACCACCTAATTAATATATCTCTTTTAAAAGAAAAGGATGTAATTTCTTCGATTAATTTCAAGTATTCAAAGATGCACGACATTTTTTCAGAGAAAATAAAGTATTATCATTAAATAAAGCGTAGGAAAGCTGATTCAGTATATAACTCCACACTTATTACAATTTCCATTGGCAAGACACTGAAGTCACTTACTTATGCACGTAGGAACACTCGCATATTGATATAGATGCACGCACAGACACATACGTCTGTGTCTATATACATGTGTGTGTATTATATACATACACACAGATATTGTTTCACCAGTCAAAGTTGACAGCATGAAAATGGAGATTGTTGCCACTGGAGGAGGAGCAAATGGCCGCAGCATCCTCCCTCATTCCGCTTGGTCCGCATACCATCACTCCCACATTAATGCTTTCTCTTTCGTACTGTCCCAATATTTCTGTAAGTAAGCAAAATAGTTGAGAGAGAGAGAGAGAGAGAGAGAGAGAGAGAGAGAGAGAGAGAGAGGAGAGAGAGAGAGAGAGAGAAAGAGCTCACTCTCAAAGTCCGGCCTGTTGCCGTAGTGCACCTCAGTCTTTTCAGTAAGGAATTGTCGAGGGAAGCTCTCTACGTCCTTCTCTGCATTATAAACCAAAGGACCCGGTTTGTCATTAGGCGTCTGCATCTCCAAATTCTGAACCACTCCTCCTTCCATGGCTTCTTTGCACTTGATCCAAAAAGTAGCCGCAGTGCTCACAATAACAATGCTCAGAAACATGAAAAGCATTAGGAACAGTGCCATTAACCAGGTTGGATAGCTCTTCTTTGGATATACATGAAAGCGAGTGAATATGCCTAGAACCACCAAGAAAAGCACAAAGGATGCTGATATAACTGCACCCATCCAGAGCCAGTGGTGGCTTCCAAGTGCCCAAGAAATGGGCGCATCACTTTGGCTTGGCTTGAACCATATGGTCTGCACTTCATTTTGATGTTTGGATAACTCCTTTTCTCTTGTGACATAGGCTTCGATTTGGAGATGTAATGAGGAGAGATTGGCGGAAGAGTAAGAAACGGGAAGGAGGAGATCAAGCATGGCAAGATCCGCTGAGTTCTTGAATGCGCAGATGAGCCGCAAGCTGGGTGTGCTTGTTTTCTGAGCAATCAGATGGCGGATTATGGAGAAGAATGGAGTTATGCCGACCCCACCGCTAATCATAACCAGAGTATCATACCTGAAATTTCAGTTAAAATACAACAAGACGGCCATTAAACACTTGAGGATATAAGAAGAGAAAGTTGTGCACATAAATGCTCAGTGGTTTGCATGAAATTGCTCCAAACATCTTATATATATATATATATATATATATATATATATATATATATATATATATATATATATATATATATATGTCTTACCCAAGTGGTAAAATGGTGGACATCTTTGACATATGATGGACAAACCTGGCTACCACAGTCTGTCTTTCTAAACATGGTGGACATCTTTGAAATATTATGATGGCCAAACCTGGCTGCCACAGTCTGTCTGTGTGTGTGTGTCTTCCGTGCATGTGTGTGGTACAAAGGTGACCGACCTCAAATAGTCAGCAGAAGGAGGCCCATATGGTCCTTCGACTGCAACCTCAAGTCTATCAATGGTGGCTGCTTTGTTAGAGAGTTTCTGGTAGAGAGCCTCTGACCAACTTCCCTCTGATTTAATGGCAACTGTCAGTTTATCTTTCTCCAGATTGCTATCTGATGTCACCGAGAATGGGTGCCATTGCAGACGAGAAATGCTTGGGATATTGATGAATACGGTGCTCATGGGATTGTAACTCAAACCTGAACAGTTGAAGGAAATTGAGGAGAAAGGTCAAAGACGATAAACTTTTATTCTTCGTCCTACATCAAATCAAAGCCATCCATATGTATTGGTTCAGATCTCGATGCACTGAGTTGGACTGCTGTGATCTGTTGTAGGATAAAAATCATCCTTTGTCAAAGGACAGAACAAATCATCCCTTGAACGGGTCTCGAGTTCGCGGGTCCTTCTGTACTTACTAAATTTGTCATTGAAAAGAATGCTGTTTGAATTCGTTTCAGACTAGCATCATTTTCCAAACAGTGACACGAAAATGGCCGAGTCAAATTGACCTGAATCCTAAAATCTTAAGAGTACCAAAAGAACTTGAAAAACATTACGTCAATTGATTGAAAAAGATAAATAGAACATGGGCCTGAATATTTTTTTACAAGAAAATTCAAATTTTATATTGATTTGATGTAGATTGGCTGATTCAGACACCACCGGTTCAAGAATTAAACTAGTAAGCTCATCTTAACCAAAAGAAACTGAAGAAAGGCTGAACTCGTTTATTACCTAGTCTCTTAGAAAAGGTTAGCTCCACAACATGACACGGCAGAACCCGTGCGCATAGGAGTTGAACCGGCTGCCGGGATTGCAGGAACCGCAGGAAGCGATCGACAATAAAGAGATAAACTCCAGGAAGAAACATGTAGAAATGGCTGAGACCAACATGGAAAGCATAGAAGATGATGAAGCCAATGTAGAGTTGGTGAGTGTAAAAGAAGAGCTCAAACATCTTCCTTCTAATGTAAGGGAATGTTGTGATCCACATTAAGAATCCAAAGAACCAAGCTAGTTCACCAGCTAAGTTTGATATCCCTACTCTCACCCATGTCAACATCTGCATGGCATGTCATGAATATGATGATAAGTATATTAATTTTGATGATGATGATGATGATGATGTATACATGTACCTCATGCATTTCGTTTTGGGCAGCCCAAATAATGACATAACATATGCCATGAATAGTGAAGAGGACCATGGATAAGTGCCCCAACCATATGTGATATCTTATGCTCTCCTCAAAAGAGAGACCTGCAACTTTAAGTATAACTGATGATCTAGATACTGGAAAGAAGAGGAAAGCTGTACACAGCACCCCAACCATTGCTATGTATATAGAAGAGCTCCACAACTTGGCTTGCCATCTGCATTATTAAACTTAATAAGTAATATTTCTTTGTCAATATGTTGGACTCAACAATTAGTTAATTAACTAGTAAAGTGAAACATTACAGCTTGTTGCAAGTATCTGTTTTTTTTTTTATAAAAGAAGGTACCAGAAACTAGATGACGAAAATGTTAAAAGAAAAAAATGAAGACCAAAAATATGTTGAAAGAAAATAATAAAGAATTATCTAAGTTATGTTGAATTAATTGTTACCATGACACATAATTGAGCTCTATGAAAACAAATAATTCATATAACTGACTCATCTAATATGGGGAAAGGCTTTGTTGTTATATAAAATTCAAGAGCTTTAGCTATATCTCAAGGCTCATTTGTTTGGATGAACTTTTAGCAACACTAAAAGAATTTTTAGTATGTTTTAGTATATCTCAAGGCTTAGTTGTTTCAATGCTGCAATTGAACCAAACATTAAGGAAGGAGAAAGTTTTAGTATTCTATTTAAAAAGGTAGGCGGAGTGAGGGGATCCATACAGTATAAAATAGGTAAGGGTTTGAACAACCCATATCTTAAAGTTTTAGTATCGTATTGAGAAGGCCGAAGGTTCAAGGAGATCTATGGAAACTATAAAATGGGTAAAAAAGGTTTAAACAAAGCATATTTTTCTTGACCTTTTTGGCTGATAAATATAGTATTTGTCGGATACATGATTATTAATTATATGATATTAAATTAATTTCTTTTTGAAGAGGGTACTGTTCATGCCAGTTTTTAGTCAAACTCTAAAGAAGTAGAACCATCGTTCATAACGAAACCCTGATCATGCCCACGGTTTGATTCAGTTCTCAAAATATGAAGAATCGCAAATAGCTGTTTGGTTCGACGTTGAGGCTAGAACCAAAACCGAACCGTGAACACTCCTATTCTTCACGAACCCTTTAAGGTAGTTTCCAAGAATTTAAAACTAATCATCCTCAAGAAAAAGAATTATGGATCAAAACGGGAAAACAGAATAAGAAGGAAGTGGAAACTTACAGTGTCTCATTGTACATGCGAGCTTTTGCCATGGTTATCTTGGGAAGTCCTACAACACAAAACATCGAGAAGCACCAAACCAGGAGAGCCGCAAACAAGAATGAGAAGGCCAATTCAGCTGCACTAACAATTCCAAGAGGTCCTCTCACTATAACGGGGCGATTCCACCATGACAAACATGCACTAGCCTTTTTACCTTTTCTGCAAAATGATCAGAAAAACAAAGTTCATCATCTCTTTCGGGCAGATTACAATCTCTTGATACATTCATGACCATAAATTCTTCATCTCGATACAAAAAGAAAAGGGATATCTTTTTCTCGGGAAATGTTTTCAAGTTCTCTGGAAAATATCATATGTGGAATAATTTTCGTTTGGCAACTCGGAGATTCCACCTTTCGTGGGGAGGGAACAACCCAGTGTAGAGCTCAGAAGCTAGGCCTTCAACCAAAAGTCTACGCTGGTAATCAGTTTGCACAGAAAATAAAACAATGAGAATCAAACTCTCACCAGCCGTCTAGTAGTCAGAGACCTTGTGGCAAAATTTCCGAACAATTTAGATAACCAGATATAAACAGAAGAGGGAGAAAATAACATCATTGTTTTTCCTTTGAAAAGCAATAATTTGCATTCTACTGTAACATGAAAATATTTAGAAAGAAAAAAGCTATTTTCAGAAGGTACTGAAATTGATAATTAGGAACTTGTGTTATGATTAAAATGTTTACGATGTTTGATAAACATTGTCCAAGTTATCATGAGAAAAGTACAGGAAATAATTTTCCCGAGAATTCCATTTCCCAGTGGGATCGCGAAAATCCGCCAAGAAGGTTGAATATACATGCCGACTTGTATGTGTGCGCGCGTCCGAGTCTATATATATATATATATATATATATAGGGAGAGAGAGACAGAGACAAAGAGAACTAATTAAGTTACTTTTGGACGAGCAGAAAAGTTTTCAACTATACCAAGGTACGTACCTCTGCTGAAGAGAAGAGTTTCCCTCTACAAGGTAAACGTATATGCAGCCTAAAGCAGCCATTAGCATAACAGGAAATGTATACACCAGCATGTTGGCCCCTACATGAAAATTTGCCACATCATTCAAGTTTATCGACTTAAGAAAAACGTAGTTTTCCTGTTGATGAGGATCTTCGAGGTAAACCTTTAGAGAGAACATGACCACCTGCTCGAGAGGCCAAGAGATGCCATCGGCCGAGAGGATTGAGCTTGAGTTCCTTTAACTCAGCACTTTTTCAACTCTCAGCCGGGCCTCGTGTGATCGACTGTATATATAATTCAGTAAACAGAAAGGAAAGAAAATATATAAAGACGAACCATATGTCCCAAAGTACGTAGAATCTGTGTGTGTTCTCAAGCGAAGTTTCCATTTTTGGCTCCACCGACTGGTTGGCATGAGAATCCATATCAGTATCCATCCAAGAAAGACGATGGTGATGAAGGTTTTCATGATTGACGCAGCGTTAATCTTCATTGTTGCTCTTCAGCTTCAAGTGCAGGGCAATATTTCACCAATAGACTCCACATTTATAGAGGCTGCATATTTAGGATGATTCGCTAATCACTATTATATCTTTCAGTGTGACACAAGGAAGAGCAAGCATGCGTATGTGCGTGTATGCATGCTCTCTTCCTCTTTCATGGTGGCATTTTTCATGCCGGTTGAATCTCTGCGTGTGTGGAGCGCTTTGACCGCATGGTTGCTCGTGCATTCTTCATCCGAGCCATTTTATTAGTGATTCGGGTCAAAATTTGACAATTAATTCCGAACTTCAATCGCCATGTTTGCCAATATGCACCCTGACAAGATACACATGAGTTTTTCTGTCTGTGCGTGTATACAAACACATACTTGCACACATCTAATACGTATTCTAAGTAGATAAATTGAAAGCAGCTAGCGCTAGCTTTAAGCTAGCTGCTACCAAGCCATCAGATCTAACTTTATGTGATTGACATAATTCATCTCAAAAAATTGTGAAAATTAAATATTATCAGCGATTCATGACATGTCAAACAACTCGCCAACTAAGCGGTGGCCCCAAAAGGTTCTCCATTTCCACTGGTGAAAATATCACAAAGTCAACATACCGTACCATTTCTTGGATTCACTGGCCTTTAGTTACTTTGAGTGTCAACGCGTACCACTTGTGTACGTGGACGCAAATTTGGATTCGTCTTGTGTCTTAGGCAAGCTTCATGCAGCCATCCACATTTATTGACCAAAACTTTCTTTCTTGTCCATTTCCAATGCATGCAATTAATGGTTTGAGATGCTTATAACTCTTGTCTAACAATTTATATTAATGCTACATATGTCATATCATATAGTTTCGATAATATGATATGTAATATTACATATTGATACCCCCAATGTATAAATTGAGGTATTTGCAGAGAGAGAGAGAGAATTCTGTATCCGAGCTAGCTGGTACAAATTGGGAGTTACAGAAAGCAAATTTGACTTTGTCAGATACAAGAGCTTGGAAGCAGTGAGCTCACAGATAGCGGTAGCTGATTCTAACATTAATTTTTATATTCCTATACACACATATATATGTGTGTATGTGTGTATACAGGTGTTATGTATTTATATAAGAATAATTTACAGTACTATATGATGCTTATGTATTCTAACATATTTCGATAATATGATGCTTATTGTATACAGGTGTTATGTTTCTGAAAGTCGTCAGAACTTCAGTTAATAAAAATAAGTCGGGAAATATATGTGGGAGCTGATGCGATCAAGCCATTCAAAATCATATGTGCAAAAGAACTTATAATATTTTTGTTGACTTGGAGTCATTGATAACACGATTGCTTCACAAGGCTTTTCCTTATGAAATATGAGCAAAGCCTTCATATTTCCAGGAGATGCAAGCAAATACCTTTGGATCGAAGGCTAGTCTGTTAGACATGACTGGTTTCGGGTAAACTAGAACCAACAGTTAAAATCCCATCAGTTCTGAGAACCAGTATATGCCCCGAACCATGAACTGGAACTGAACCAGTTCAGGGTCAGTTCCAATTACAGATTTATAGTTGGTAATTTGGGTCCGGCTCCGGTTAGGAGTGAAGATATTAAGGTAAACATGTGAACATAGAAAAAGGATATTAGAGAAAAAGATGAATTATTACCAATAAAATTAAAACGAGAGGTATATATTTAAAGTGGTGTGAGTATGTGGGAGGCAATTATATGAAGCTTCAATTAAAGTTCAAAAGAGAAACAACAACAACAACAAAGCCTTTTCCCATACTAGACGGGGTCGGCTACATGGATTCTTTGTTTCCACATATCCCTATCGTGTGCCATGTTAGCAGTTAACTCACAATAAGCTAGATTCTTCTTTATTGTTTCTTTCCAACACTTTTGTGGTGTACTCTTTTAAACTTTAATTTAGATACCTTCTTAAAGGTTCTTCTTTTGATCTTCTTTCTATATGTCCAAACCATCTTAAATGATATTCTCTCATTTTATCCTCTATTGGTGTCACTCCTAATTTGTTTCTAATAACCTCATTATGTATACGGTATTTTCTTGTATGACCACTCATCCATCTCAACATCTTCATTTTTGTCACAAACATCTTTTGTACGTGTTGATGATTAATTGCCCAGAGGCAAAAGAAGGCCTCACAAATTTGTAGAAGGATTCACCCAGAGTGGTAGCTCAACGGCAGGGCGCTGTAGCACCTTTGTTGCTGGTGGAGACTTCCACTCGCAGAGGGTGCACGTGTGTGTTAGGCTTCGGCCTCCTCTTGTAACAAAAAAAAAGTAGTAGAAGTAAACAGTAATCTTACTGTTTTGGGGTTAAATACTAACTAGTGTTCAATGTTATCAAAGAATAGATGTAGCTGAACCCACTTAATGTGCATTAATTTTTGGCCATGGCGTCGATTAGAGAAATCCCCACCAGTTAATTAAATACTACTGGTGTATGGAAGATTGATGGCGATCGATTAAAGCAACACGCAAAAGCTAGGTCTGCCTTTAATTACTTGACGTATACGTTTTCAGATTCTCTAGAGAAAAACAGAATGTTTATGAAAATTATTTGACAACACAAATCATTTGAAAACCATCGACATTTCATTACCTAAGATGGTATGAGTGTCACATTATTTAAGCCTATATTCGTGGCATATTCCAAGTAATATGAAACATCTATTATAAAAGAAAAGAAGTGAGCCATCATCTTTTGTTTTACACACATATATAGAGAGAACATGGTAAATACACACCCATTTATGACCAAATATCCTTTAAGATTTCAATCTATTGATCGGTGAGATCGATGCATGAGTTTTAAATTAAAAAACAATATTATTGTATATTTTGCAGAGTGCATTTAATGTATTTTGTTTTTTTGCTTTAAGGATAATTATTGATATCAATGGTCGAATTGTTGACATCTTTAAGTAGATTTGAACACGGATAAGTGTGTATTATATATGTAGGGATAAATTTTTAAACCCATCTATGCTCAAATCTACTAAGACATATTTCCTCATGCTCACTATCTATATAAGAAAACTTGATCATGACCACCTCTAACATTCCTATTCATTGCCTTTATGGCATGAATGTAAATAAAAAAATATTAAGAGTTCTAGAAAAATAAAAAAGACAATGCTATTTTACTCATGTTTCGAAAAGAAATAATAAAGCATGAGTGAGCAAGGTCGTTAGTGAATAGGATCCAATGACTATATATGTGTATATATGTGTAACATATATATTATATATATATACCACAAACACAACATTAGATCCTATATATATATATATATATGTATGTATTAAGAATGGGTGTTGCCACATACACAACATAACACGGATACGTCATTGTTAAACTGTTGGGCACGCAAGAGATACGGCATGTCCAGAGATTAGTTTAAAACTTATCCATTTCATTCCTCCTTAGTTGGGACAACTTTTAACCACCTATAGTTTCTTTTAATTACACTTTACGTTTTTTTTTAGGTAAGTAACCACAAAAGGCAGTTCACCACACCCTAAAAAAAATTCTTTCTAGATCCTTCACTGCTGCCGGACCTACAAAATTTTTTGGGAAGTGAAATTCAGGTGAGGGATTAATAGGGTTTTGGAAAAAAATCAACTGATTGTGTGTGTGTGTTTTTCCCAGTTTTCTTTCAGATTGGCCTCGCCCATGAATAAGTCCTCAACTAGAAGGACGTGGCAACATATAAAACATACATGAGGATAGCATATATAAGGTTTACAACGTCTCCCAAAGGAAAGGTTGCTAAAGATAAACCACCACTGATGCCGCCCACTAGTCGACCACCACTGATCCCAGTTTTCTTCCTGTTTGTTCTAATGATTCAGAGAGACGGCTCACCCAAGTCGATGTAGAAGACGTGGACATGATAGCCACTGATGCTGAAATGGTTAGTGAACCTGTTCGATTTAGAAAAGTAAAGTCTAAAACCAAACCAGTGGTTGACCGACTTGGATGTGAAAAAGTGATAGTTCATTTGGATTCTGCTCTATTTAGGGAAGGCTTCGATCAATTGATGGAAGAATCACACACGATAGTAAAAGAACTTGAATACCATACAAATACTTGCGAGAATTCGTGCGATATTGTAAACAATCGATTTGAGCGTTTGAAGCCGCCACTGTTACAAATTTGACTTTTTAAGACAACTAATGCAACTATTGGCCCGATTATATAAGCTCGAGGAAAAGGCTTTATCAATCTTCTCTCTCTAGTTTGCCAAATCTTGGTTCCTCAGTAATTAGATGAGCAAGGTCGATCAACCAATTACTTTCAGCTTGGCTTCACTAATCCTTACTGGTTTAGAAAGGAGTAATATCATGCTAAGTAGTTGGACCTTTGCACTTTATAAATGAAACCAATGTCTCATGTTCACATAGGAGCTTTTATTAAAAACAAAGTATGGCTTAGTTGAGAAAATTCATGTAACTTATTTATTTTCTCAAGGGATCTTATGACAAATAATTAGCTTTCCACATGGACGAGCATATTAAAAAAAGTTTGCATACTTGTTATCTATTCTTTGACTAGGATTAAATGAACGAGTCGTGAGTTCGAGTTCGGGGGAGATCAATACAACCTCCTCATTCTAAAAAGAAAGAAAGAAAGAGAATTGTTGTAGAAACCTAACAAATTGATAATAAAAGAAAATACGTATGTCGTCAAAATTGCACTCAATGATGGCAAAATTGTAAGACTCACCTATCGAATACAAACTGCATAACCAGAACGAGCTTTTACTTAGTTCAAATATACTTGAAATTGCTATTTATGCTCAAGCAGATTCTCATTCTTCCCTTAATAATAAATGAGGCTAAAAGGATTTTTTTTATTAGGGTAAATTTGCAAAAACACGTAATGCCGGAGTTGTTCTTGAGGCTAGACATTTCCAATTTGAACGAAAACCGAACCAGGCCAAAAACCAGCTGAACCCAGAAGCAGTGAATCTGGAACCGGAATTGGGGACCACCAAGTTTCGATTCTGATTTCACCACTTATACGGTTCCCGTATTTTTAATATTTTTTGCAAATTTCAATTTTTTAAATAAAAGTACCGGTTCTGAACTTAAACTGAAACTAACCTTGAATCGGCCCTTATGGTTCTAGGTTTCAGGCTAACCGGAACGGGACATGGCTACTTGAGGCCAAAACTTGAACACTTATTAGTTAATCCAAGATAGAGTGCTACTATTTTAACTTGAAATAGAAGGCGACAATAGATGTGCCTAAAGGTTTGGTGTAGTTCTTACATTTGCAAACAGATAAAGACACCAAAGCATGTTAGTGAGCAACGACCATCTCCTTTTTGCTCCCTTTACATTCCATTAAATGGTATATGGTAGTTTCAGTTTCTGGATACTTTGAACCATGGATTCCTAGTTTCGGTACCGGTTAGGCCGGTTTCAATTATCGCCAGTTCCTACAACAGTAGGGTTATGGTTTGAACTGTCGGATAGGTTCCAAACCTACTACGTCTAATCGCACCTCAGCCATGAATGTGTCCACCGTTTGGTACCGCTACAACCCCAACCAAGGTCATATAGTTCATGCCCAATGGCCGGTGGTGGAGGCAATGGATGCCCCAGCCCTACAAGGCCTCAAGATTCAGTATTTTTGCTCATTCTATAGATCTTACCCGTACACTCCCTATGAAGGCATCGAAGTGCATGAAGAAGTGAGAGAATATGAAGAAGCATGCTATCGAGTTTGAGGTTAGTGACCAAGTCCCTGTGAAGTTATAACCCAAACAAACACAATTCTTTTGCGTTCAACATACCTAACTAATTCCTAAGTATGATGGTCCTTATATTATTGTTGAAAAGCTAGGTTTCATACTACATCCCTATGAATCATGTCTTTCTTGTGAGCAACCTTAAAGCTTATCATGTTTATATGGAAGACTCATGTCACAACAAGCAAGTATGAGCACCCACACTTTTGAGAACCCCAAAAGAAAAGGAAGTGGAGCAAATCC
Organism: Brasenia schreberi; assembly: GCA_036023115.1. Taxonomy (NCBI): domain Eukaryota; kingdom Viridiplantae; phylum Streptophyta; class Magnoliopsida; order Nymphaeales; family Cabombaceae; genus Brasenia; species Brasenia schreberi. The sequence continues at coordinate 6,698,687 of JAYKKT010000050.1, forward strand.
TCGATCATATGAAAGACAAAAAAGAATACATCATGTGCTACCTTGTTAAGTGAAGTGGATCCGATTGAAGAATATACAAGTTGGGAAAAGAAGTTGACCATCCGTCACTTCTTAAAACAGATGCAAGAGTACCATTTATGCATAAGTTCGTTGAGGACATCAATGTTTAGGCGGGAAAAAATGTGACCCTTCAACCGCAAACATTATATGTAACCGTGTAACTAGGTCCATATGTGGGAACAACCCAACAACTCTAGTGCTTACTCTTAGCCCCCCCGTATTAGATGGAGAGCATCCTTTTCTTTAGTGCTCAATAAGAGTCTCACATTCTTAATTATAAACATGTTAGTGGGTCACACACCTTTTGTTATCAATACAATCACTTTACTTTTATTCAAGTTCTTTATTGCCTCCCATTTACTCTTTGTACACACGGTGTTTTTTGCTTTCATTAAACCACTACAACCTTTGTGAAGGTTGACTAGTACTGGACGATTAGGTATCAGTCAAAGGGTTTGGTGGCTCATGGAAATGAGTTTAAGGTATGTAAACTTGTTAAATCATTATATGGATTGAAACAAATCCTTAGACAATGACATTTCCTATTTTTTCCTCCGTAGTGACTTGCTTATCCCTAGATTAGCTAAAAGACTCAGGCGTAGTCAAAGGCAGGTAGAGTTGAGGTATGTGCTCTCACTATAGTGTTTGTTTTATATGAGAGAAAGGAGTTGATACTTGTACATACCTAACAAGGGAGTGCGATTTTTTTTGAGGCAAGTCCATACGTACTATTGGAACAAATAAGTTCTTTACTGATTTTTTGTGGATATGTGACTTTTGTTAGATTTTTCGTGGATATGTGACTTTTGATGATGTTGGTATGTTCCTATTTATTGAATGTTACTTGTTTGTGTATTGAATCTATTACTTGTTTATGGATGTAGCCCTACAGTATTTACCAACCGATAATGGATCTGTAACTTCCGAGTTCACTGGTGTTTGTGGATGGGCCAATTTGAAATTTCGGGGCCCTTGGTTCAGAAGCCTACTCATGGCTATTACGAAACCGTCAGCAAGTTCCATGGTTGAGGGTATGGCCAATGTGGAGCAACAACCATTACAAAATGGGGCATTCAAAATCACCATAAGAAATACAGGAGCTACGAGAACAGGGATCCTGGCATTATAAGTACCATTTTACCAAAATCTGTATAATTATATCAGTAAGCATATTTGACCTTTGGCAATGGGACAGAAGAAGGCAAAAAGAACAGTTTCATTCATGTATGGTAGAATTTCTAGGCAATAATGAGATTATGCTAATGTTTTTCGTTCTATAAAAAACGAGATGAATATTACATCTGATGGCATTCGATCATGGCTCTGTATCTTGTTTTCATTCTTCTCTGTTACTGCTGCATTCTTGATCTAACGAATGCGGATGCGAGCAAGTTGAATGCGCTTGATGCCATCTTAAACTTAATTTGCCCTCTCTTGGGCATAGGCCTTCTGCTTTTCAAATCTTCCCTCAATTCTTTTCTGCCGTGGGCACTTCTCATTGATGCAGGAGTGGCGGTGGCAGCATAGACCTTGTTGCTCATCTTTCTATGCATCAAATTTGTGAAGATCACTGCTGGTTGTCCTCTTCCTGGTTCAGTTAGAAGATGATAGAAGGCTAATTTCATGGGGGGGGGGGGGGGGGTTTGGCTATTATATAGGTAGTCCTTGCAAGAGAGAGCAATGATTTACAAAACAGCAGATGCGTTGTTATATTTTCAAGTTCTAGTGTCACCAGGTTGGGGACACACCAGCTTAACGTTGTCTGTCAAAAAAGCCATATAAAGATTCTCTTTTATCACCAAGGGACGATATTGTAGGTAGATGATAGGTTGGTACTTATAATTTTCATTGTTCTCCCCCCATTATCGCATCGAAAGAATGCATATAAAACAGCATTGATGCATCTGTCTCATGGTTTCTTTCTGGTGACGAAAACCTGCTAATCTGTTAGAGATGCCATGACAACGTCATTGCACGTTTCATCTGCCCATGAGATCTGAAAGTTTTAAGAATTCATCCTTCAGTGAATCTTGACCATAAATCTTCAAAGACCTGTGGGCTATATGATCCGGCTTGATACTTCGGCTGTTGTAATTGCATTATTTAGAGATGGTGGCAGATAGGTTGGAGAGTTGATTTGTTTGTTTATGCATATGGAGCTTTCGGTGTGCAACCAAACATGTCTGCCTTTGGCAGAACAATTGCTGGGGAAGCAAGCTGTCTGGTACCGCTGTTCACGTACCTTTTTATATGGCAGTTCGGGTTTACATCATGATGCAAAATGCCATATTATTCATAGTCGACGTCATGGCTATCCAAAATTCTCATCTATACAACAACTACTAATCCTTTCCAATACTAGACTGGGTCGGATACAACAACAACTAACCCTTTTTCCATTACTAGACTAGGTCAGCTACATGGATTCTTTGTTTCCACATAACCCTATCATGTTTCATATTAGCAGTTAACTCAACATAAGCTAGATCAATCTTTATTGTTTCTTTCCAACACTTTTGTGATCGTTCTCTACCTCTTTTGATACTTTCAAAATCTAGTTTTTCATACCTTCGGCGCTTCTTTTGGTTTTCTTTGTATATATCCAAACCATCTTAAATGATACTCTCTCATTTTATCCTCTATTGGTGTCACTCCCAATTTGTTCTAATAACCTCATTATATATACAATCTTTCTTTTATAACCACTCATCCATCTCAACATCTTCATTTCTGCCACCGATATCTTTTATACGTGTTGATGATTAATTGCCCAACACTCATAACCATAAAATATGGTAGGTCTAGTAATATTTATCTTTTAACTTTAATAATATCTTTTTGTCAAAATGAATACCTTATGCTCCTCCCCATTTTAATCAACCAGTATTAATTCTATGCGTAACATCTCTATCAATTCTTACATCACTCTAAAAAATTGATCCAGGTATTTAAAACTTTCATTTTGGAGGATGCAATGTGTGCTAATTTTAATTTCTATGTCTTTTAAAGTAACCAAATGATCAAACTTACATTCCATATATTCTGTCTTTGTTTCTACTAAGTCGAAAGTCTTTACTTTCTAACGTTTCTCTCTATAGTTCCAATTTTCTATTAACTTTTTCCTTAGACTCCTATACTAACACAATGTCATATGCATATAACATACATTGAGGTACTTCATGTTGAATATGTTTTGTTAACTCATCAATCACCATTATAAATAAGTATGGACTTAAAGTTGATCCTTGATGTAACCCAATATTAACTTCAAAGAAGTATGTCATTCATGAGTCCTTACATATGTTTTTGTGTCATCGTATATGTCTCTTATAAGGTTTATATATATCAATGGGATACCTCTTTTTTTCAAGGTTCTCCAAAGAACACCTTTGATACCCTATCATAAGCTTTTCTAGATCAATAAATATCATGTGAAGGTATTTTTTTTTGCTCTAAAGTGTCTATAAGACATCTCAAAAGGTAAATCGCTTCAATAGTAGATATGCCTAGCATGAATCCAAATTGGTTATCTGTTATACTCGATACTTGTCTTAATCTTCATTTGATAATTCTTTCATATAATTTCATAGTATGGCTCATTAACTTAATACCTCGATAATTCACACAATTTTGAATGTCTCCCTTGTTATTGTATATGGGTATAAGTGTACTCGCTCTCTATTCCTCGGGATCTTTATGTTTCTCCATATTTTATTAAATAGTCTTGTGAGCCAAGTGATATGTCTCTCCTAGGATTTTTCAAACTTCTATATGAATATTGTTTGGTCCTACAAATTTACCACCATTCATATGTTTAAAAGACCCTTTGACTTCATTCTTTTGAATACATCATTAGAAATTGTGGTTTATATACATTTCTAATTTTGCTAACTCTCCTAAGTTAATACTAAAATCTTCATTTTCATTAAAAAGCTTATAAAAATAGTTTTTAAACTATTTTTTATATCATCATTTGCCACTAGAATTTTTTCATCCTCGTCTTTGATGTATCTAATAAAATTAAGATCCTTAGTTTTCTTATCTCTAGCCCTAGATATCCTATAATTTTGAGTTAGTCCAGTAAATCCATAACTAAAAGTCGATGTTGGGTGTTTAAGATTTCTCCTTAAATTACATTACAATCTTTACAACATGATCTATCTTTTTTCCTACAAACAAAACAATCAAATTGTGTTTATAATAAGCCACTCTTATAAGTATAAAGAGATCAAATGCCATAGAAAAATTTAAGATCTCCCTACCTTCCTCATTTATATCTACAAAACCAAAGTTTTCATGATTACCTTGATATCCTAATGTCTTTTTACCGATATGTCCATTTATGTCTCCTCCTAAACAAATCATTTATGTGTGTGGAATTCTTTGAATTACCTTATTTAACTCCTTCAAAAGAAGTTGTCTTTATACTATTTTCTAGTCCTACTTAGGATGCGTAAGCACAAACTATATTCAAAACCTATGCTCCTAACACTAATTTCAACTTCATGATTCGGTCACCATATCATTGTATGCCTACTACACTACCCTTTCAATCTTTATTTATGATTATGCCAACTCTATTTCGAGTCTTTTCCTTTCCTCAATACCATAATTTAAAACCTATATCCTTAATCTCTTTTATTTTTTTCTACAATTCCCTTTATCTCTTGTAAACATAGGTTATGAATCATTCTCCGAATTATACTATCTACCACCTTAATTAGTTTACCGGATAATGTTCTAATATTCCAAGAACCAATATGAATCTTATTATTTAGCACTAGCTTTCTTACTCCCGTACCCGTTCATGCTGAAAATGTGGAGACCCTCTCTTTAATTTGTTCACTACATTCGGACGATAATGTAGGGAGACTAACTTCTTTACCCACACCTTTCCATAATGTGGGAACCCTCTTTGTAATTGATTCTCTACATTCGGGCAAAAATGTAGAGGCCCTTGCTTACTTTTGACTACATTTGGGTTCTATAGTACGTCGCTAAGAGGAGACGATCCAATACAATGCTCATAATTTGTATAATCTATGGTATAAAAATCTGACAAGATTTTACGCTAGTTGTTGAAAGCCTAACGCAACCCTCCTCCTTTATCCGGGTTTGTGACCAGCCATGCAAGAGTGATCCCTTACATGAGCGGAGTTAAATTTATAATCTATAACACATGAATTATTCTTATTCTTATGGTTACATAACAAGGGAATTGTAGTTATTGCAAGCTTGAATATCATGATTTTGGATGATTCATAACCGGCCTGCCTGTTTGAACAGGAACCCAACCAGCCCGCAAACCATCTCTAACCAGAATCACTTAACCGTACCCTGAGGATGTGTCTCATTCATAATGCCAAGGGCCCTGTTGTTATATACTCGGTTCGGTGTTTGATTTTCAATGGTATTTATGTTTGAGTTTTTATGTGAGATAGCAATAAGAGAGAGAAGGCAGAGCTGGAGTTACCGTGCGAAGCACCGAGGTTTAGTTCTTATGACTCATCTTCTCTGGTGCTTGCTGAGGGTTTTGATTCAGGTTAGGCCTAATGGAACTAGACATGTCCCGTTTTGTTTTGAGTAAACCGAAATCGGTGGTTCTTGTTTTTCCAAAACCGTGAACAGGGTAACCAAATCGAATCGGCCTGAGATCAGGTCTACTTACGATTCAGAGAAACATTGGTTTCATAGCAGTTCTGGTCTGAATCGAAAACCGTTCGAAATGATCTTGGAGGGAGGGGGAGCCGGGGGCTCAGTGCTGATGATGACCGAAAGGAGGCTCATAATGACAACAAAAAGAAGGGGCTCAAAATGCCTAAGTATGATACCTCGATTACCCTTTTCATTTTGGGGCGATCTATGGTGACTGATGAGTAATAATCATTCCAACAATTTTTACTGAAATGACTTTGTTGGGCTCTCTGCGAAACAGAGTCCATTGAACACAGATCACTTTGTCGAGTCTATTTTCAAACATTACATTGGATTATGTATGTTGAGATTGGAGTTGTCACGCATGCAAGACGCTCCGGGCGATCTCCCTTTGCTACTAGCATATTTCCATGGATTCTAGTGAGACGTTTGTACTGGTTGGCAAAGTCCTACACCTCGTGGCTCGACACGTCAGGTCGTTGCTTGTTGGTGTCTGTTCGGTTTAAAATGCTATGTTTTTCACTTAAAAAACAAAGTTCTTGTTCATTTAAGTTCAAACTTTGCTTTTGAAGCAAAGCACCAAGTTAATTCTCTCAATTTCCAGATCTGGTTCGAACCGTTTCTGGATTATGAGTTGAACCACGGGTTTTGGGTTTGATTCCGAACTAAATCGCCTGTTTCAGGTCTGATTAGGAATTAAACTGCCGGTTTTGGATTCGAAACCATCCCGAAACTAGATTCAAAACCATTAAAAAAATCATATTAGAAAATACCCAGATTGAGAACCGTTATAAAATCGAAACCGGATCTGAAACCACCATGAACCTGAAACTAGAACCGGAACTGTCAAATCCTAAATCCTAAATTGGAACCGTTTGTTGGGCGGTTCGGTTACGGTTCTCAGTTTTGGGTAACCCTACTTTATGTGGAACGAGGCTTGTTTTCTCTATTGAGAACTAAGGTCATAATGTCATGCCTCGATTGGTGGAATCACTCAACACGACTAGCACTCGCGACCGATATAAATTTTTTCATTGATCACAATGTAGAAAAGCACTCTCTTCACGTCCATATGATTGATAGCGATACCATATACAAAAGTTAGTGCTATAAGAATTCAAATTGTTGTCATACGAGAAATAGGAGAATATTTATCAAAATAATCTAATTTTTTTGTGTGTGTATTCCTTAGCACCTAACTTGGTATTATACTTACTAATTGTTACATTTGTATTTAGTTTCTTCTTAAAAATTCATTTGCTACCCACAATAGAATAACTACGAGGCAAATAAACTAGTTCCTAATTTTATCATTAATAAGGTCACTTTGAAAACTTAACTTCAACTGAGGCCATAGCTTGATGGAAGGTAACATGACCAACCTCAATGTTGAAGCTAATGAAGTCACCTTGAAAATCTTTGGATATCTTATGCCGTTTACTGCATCTTAGTTTAGTTATTTCTTTAAAGTTATATGATCTTGAAATAACACTTTCAGGGGTCATCCAGCACTAGGCATCCTTTTACATGATAAAAAATGAAACCAATAGTAGGGATAACTAATCTCCATATAACCCAAGAATATGATATCAACAGTTTTAGGTCTCAATTTTTTTCTTTTGTATTCATGAATAAGTATTTTTGCAAGACACTCTATACTTAAAGATATTTGAGACTAGTATTTTGATCCTTTCAAAGTTCAAAGGAAGTACTTTCTTTATGCTTATGAGAAACTTTATTTAGAATATGACAAAGCCATATTCAAAGCTTTCATTCATATTTAAGTAACCTAAAACTTTGTAGTAAACATTAATCATATCATATATGGTTCTATTTTTTCATTCACCTATCCCCTTAGACTAATGAGCAGTAAACTCATATACAATACTATTATTTTGGCAGTATTCTTCAAATAGATATGAGGTATGCTCTTCTTCTGTATCATTCCTTAATCGTTAAGTATTCTATCAATTTATGTCTCATTTATAAAAATTTGAAACTTTTATAAGACTTTATTTTTACTTTTAAGCAAGTAAATATAACAATATCTACTAAAATTATCAATGAACGTAAAAAAGTATTTTTTGTTAACTAATTGTCATTCTATTGAATTCACAAAATGTTAGTGTGCACTAAATCCAAAATTTTGGATTTTTGATTAATCATATGTAATGGTTTCTTTGGTTGCTTCACTTTTACACATATATCATATTTGTGTTTTCTATATATGATTATCTTAAGAATAAGATTTAAATTCATCATTCATTTTATGAAATCAAAACTAATAATTCGATATTCTAAGCAACAAAAGAAAAAAAGAAGTAGAGACTTTATTAACATTAAAATTCATACAAGAATCAATCACTTGTTCTACATGAATTTTAAATAAATCCTTTACATAATACAAATAGCTCTTTCCATAAAAAATATAGTACTAAGTTGTGTAATTACAACTTTATTACATTTGCAATCTAATCTTTTAACTTTTCCTAACTAAGACTAGACTATTAAGGATATTCGGATGAATCATAAGAATATGCCTAACCCCTTGAAGAGTTAGGATTTTTCTAAAAAAAAACTTTAAATCCACAAACCCTTCGCTGTTGACTTTAATAGTTGAATGATCCTTTAAGGTTATGGTTTTGTTACAAATGGATTGGTAAAACACAAACATGCATATTTACCCCAATATCTATAATACAGTTTTGGGACTCATAAATAAAAAGGATTTTGGGTTTTAGAGATAGATACCTTTTATTAGATGTAGGTCTAGTAGCTACCATATTAACTATAGCTCCTTTAGCGGCTTTAGGCTTTTTGACCTATTTTATAAGACAATCTCTAATGTGCATGTTTGTGTTTTAGAAATAGATACCTTTCATTAGATGTAGGTCCAGTGGTTATCGTATTGACTATAGATCCTTTAGCGGCTCTAGGTTTCTTGACTTATTTTGTAGGACAATCTCTAGCCCAATATCCAACCTAACCATAAATCTAGTATGACTTGTTTTTGAGTTTCTTTTGGATCTTCACCTTTGGTTTGTACTATGTTTATTTTCCTCTTAGGATCATTAAGTTGTCTCTTTCCAATCATTAGGTTTAGTCTAGAGGTAATATCAACAAGCATAAACAATTTTTTGCTTCTATGCACTTCCTCTATTGATATATCTATCATGAAATCATCTAAGATTATTTTACCTTTTTATGCTTGAGATCTAGACCGAAACTCTCTGAAGATTAAGAAACATCTCAATAATAAACATAATAATAAATTTGTTAAGAAGCTCCATTTCAACTTCCTTTGTACTATGGTATAAAAATTGAAACTCATGTACCTTCTTAGTCACACATTTCTCCTATACTATTTGATACTTTAGAAACTTGGTGATGAAATACTTTTCAAGACCAATGTTTTTAGTATTGCATTTTGATCGAAGGCAACATATATATATATCAACATATATATATATATATATTATTGTGAAAGGAAAAGAACTATATAAGTCGAATAAAACATTTGACAGTGTTAATAAAATACAATAGTAGCACAGGATGTCCTTCTCCTTTCACTTATAATTTTATCCAAGATTCAGGGGTTAGTATCACCAGACTCGGATAATCCAACATAATAAAAGCAAGTAGCCCTAACATAGTCAACCAAATTTTTATATGTTGTTGCCAATATTTAAAATGGAGATCAACAAACTTTTGTAACATCAAAGTAGCATATGAAGACATGTTTACTATGAAAACAGATTTCTCTAAGATTATTGGTGAATATTGTAAGATTATATACATAAACAAGTAAAATGTAACAAATAGGAATATACTGACATCAACAAAAGCCACAGATCCACAGAAAATGTTTTACAAAAAGTATATGGAACAAGCAAAGCAAAGCAAAAATCACTAAAGAACTTTTTTGTTAGTTTTCTATACAAACTTGCCTTAGAGAAATGAGTGCCTCATTATTTGGTACGCATGGGTACCAATGAATGCCTTTTTCCCAAGATAAAATGAACACCTTAGAGAAATGAGTGCCTCATTATTTCCTAAATCGCCTCATTGGTCGATGGGCAGAAGCAATCACTATAGAGGAAAACACATGAAAGAGGGGGAGTAAAGGGGAGAGAGAGTGCACGAGAAGTAACTATAAATTAGGAAAGCCCTAGTCTCATTTTATAAATAAAACGAAGGATCAGATAGATCAAAGACAATTTTCAAACTTAAACCGAAGCCTGGCCTAACATGTGCATGTTCATCCATGTCCACCCAAAGCTCTTTCAACTAAGGTTCATGAGCTACCATATATATATATATATATAAAAGGACATGTGAAATTCTTTCACCTCTCAATATAGGACTAAACTTTATCTCTTAGTCATCTCATGTACAAATCCCTTACTCACATGTGACTTTTACACTTATTAAAAATAGATCAAATAAATACTTAAAGATACTTAACTTGAATTAAATGTAATTAATATCACATGAATTTAATTAACCCAACCATTAATTAGTCATTAAGTATAACAGAAATCATAGACAGCTTTGCTAGCAGATATGATCTCCTTCTTAGCTTGTCTTATCTAACTGATGAAAAGAAGGAAGTAATAAGGAGTTGGAAGGGGCATCTTTAATGGTTTTGTGTGTACACAAAATTAAATGTTTCAACACGCATAGAGAACACCAGTAACATGCAAATAGCATGAAAGCAGATATCACAGAATCATGCAACTGCAAAAGAACAACGAAGGCAGCCTCATTGAAATTATTTAAGTTTGTTCGGCTAGGTTGTAGAGTCAATTATGTTGAAGGAAACAAGTATGGAATCATAAAACGCAAAACAACAGGATCCAAATAAAAAGGTACAAAGGTTTATGTATGTATATGCATGCAAAAAGTGAATACATCCCTTCACTTCTATTTTGGAGAAATCTCCTTTCAAGGGGTTTAACCAAAACCCAAGGTTGGGTTTTGACTGAGCAAGGCATGTGACATTTGGGATTTGAACCCCCGACTTCCCACTAGAATCAATAGGCCTTTACCACTATGCCAAACCTCCTCTTGGGGCACGAGCAAGAAGAGATGCAATGATGAAACTTATGTGTCCTCAATTCCAATGCCACCAAGCATTTAGGAGCAAATTATGAAGAGAACAAAAGTGCATTATTCCTCATAATACTACAGATACGTAGTTGCTTTCAACAATAAGTTAACTAGTTGTCATGCAGTCACCTTGTGGTGTCTGCCACATCATGGTATGGGAAGGATAAAAAGTAAAAGGAGCCTACCATGAGATATGAGGAAATTTCTAAGTGATAAATGTAGGCGATGTGGCTCATGTGGGATTTACACACACACACACACACACACATATATATATATATATATATATATATATTAGGTAGGTGTGCACATACATACATACATGCATGTATGTTTTCTCTCCATGCCTGTCGCGCCATCCTGAAGAGGAAGATGGCAATGGATGGCCAATATCGAGTCAAGTTGGGGAGTCCAGCCAACCTGAAAGTCGGAAAACTAATAAAGAATAGGTAGCCCATGGTTGAATCCCTGTGCTATACAATTTAGCTTCACAATGATTTTTCAGAATTGAATTTTCGATCAGAGATGATGTCTGGCACCATTGATCCATTTAAGCTTACATGGAACCTTAGCTTTTACATTTTGACCTGCTTTCCCTCTTTCACTTTTGTACCGATTAAGAAGCTGAAGTTGATCCTTATGTGGGTGGGAATTTGAAGGTAAATTGATGCTCAAAACCAAGGTATGAATTTGATACAAAACCCCCAAGTTGCGTTATTCCGTAGCAAACGCCAGTGGTATCAATCCAATTATGCCCTAGGCTAGTCAGTCCAGAATCATCGATTCCAGTACCTGTTTGAGTTTGAAACCATATACCCGTAAAAATTATAAAAACTTCGAAATATTTGGAAAAAATGATAAAGGGTCGGACGAGCAGTTTGAAACCGCCAGTTCTAATTTCATGGGAGGTAAAACCAAACCACAGGATCCCCAGTTTGGTTATGGTTCTAGGTCCAATTCTGTCGGTTTTCAACCTGGTTCTGTTCAGTCCAGTCCTGCCCTGAACATGTCTAGCTCTAGATTTAGCATGGAATATTTTTGAAGGAAATCATTTCCCACAATAAGCATGATTTCTTGCACTCCAAACATTCGCAACGCATTCTCTTTCAAGTGATAACACGATTCATGCATTAACAATCACAAATTTGATTCACCATGTAGAGGACCAAAAGAGAAAAAGCATACCATTTTCCGATTTCCATGTTTGATACACGAGAGAATTATTTCTTTTCTGCTTGGCAAAGCTGAAATGTGCAACTAGAGCAGGCTATATAAGAATAGACGAGAAGAACCAACACGAACCCGAGCCTAAAAGCAAGTGTAAATATCCATGAAAGGTAACACGGAAAAGATTGGGTCGTGTTCATGATGACCCATTTTTGACTCCATGTAAAGTCCATGTTTGTCACCACCCAAAGTAACACCAAGAAAATGGGTGAACTTATGACACGAACAAGAACTTATGTGATATGAACACAAATCGAAGCAACAAATAGCCATCACTAAGCCTTACATGACTTTCCACGCTATGACGAAGTTATTTCCAAGCTTTACAGCTCTACGGCTATAGAAAGCACATAAGGTCAGAGGAAATTCCCAAGTTCCTTTCATGCTGTTGGATGACTGACGAAAGAATGCCATTCCTTTCCTGTGGTTTCCAGGACTCGTGCCCCCACGTCTAAATGTCATGACTAATGGTTGTCACATTTACATGGCACTCTCGTCAACGTAAAGGTTCAGAGGAAGATGAAAAGAGCAAATCAAAAGATCGTAAGTGAAACTTGCTCTGAAAACCCCAAAAGGCACTCTAAATGACAGAAGATCTCGAAGACTCAACTGGCTAACTTGAAAGCATCAATGAAAAGGCCATAGGTGAAACCCATCTTGAAATTGTTGAGCAGAGCCACGGGGAAGGTGATCTTGCTTCTACTGTAATAGAATTTAGTTGCATACTCCGTCAGAAGGACACAGATAACAGCAGCAATTACATCATTTACTCCTAAAGCGCCAAAAGAGAGAGAAATGGTCTGCGCCACATAGAAGCCACCTAACAACGAGATGCCACCAAAGAGAGCCCTCCGAGGACGACTTCTGAAGTAGTTCCTAGAGAACTCAGGAATAAAGCGGATGATGTCAACCAACCGCTGACGTCCTCCATCGTCTTGGACTGCTCTTACAATGACAGTCGATTTTGACCTGGGAGGAAAGCTCCTCCAACTACCAACTTGGAACTTCTGAAAAGCAGCCAAGTCTAGCACAGGTCTTGGAGCAACAACAATTGAAACATATGATGCCATGCCAATGTCGAATGTCAGTTGTCAATCAAGGGAGATTCATGGCGACACCATGTACTCTTTTATCATGATCAACTTTGCACGCATTGAACCATCCAACCACGGAGTTAAGATTCACGCATTGCTACGGACATCATAAAAACATAGAATAAGCAACGGGATGATGTGATTATAACAATTTTTGTGCCTTACAGGAGAACAAATAAGGGAGAAAATGAAAAGAAACAAGAGTTAATATTACTTTAAGCAATATGGCGAAAGCAGAAAACCACCAATCTTTAAGTACACGTGATTTCATATATATACGCAGACAGACACTCACATACACACGTATGTATTTATTTACATATATATATATGTATGTATATATATATGTATGTATATATATATGTATGTATGTATATATATGTATGTATGTATATATATGTATGTATGCATGTGTGTGATGTAGAGATACTGTAATGACACATATTTTTGAGGCTAGACGATCCTCTAGGGTCTATATATCTTACATGCCTAGGAAGTTGAATAAACAAAACTGCAAGTTACAAACCAAGTTGCATAGATGCACAGAGCTCCTATACCTAGTGATATCCACTTCCTTTGAAAATAAATATTTGCGAGTAATTTCTAGAATAACCAGATGTCCTATATTTATGATGTATGAATAGAAGTAGAGCCTGCAGTATGAAAAGTCCGTAGATTGAATTTAAATTCCCAGTTGATCTGGACTAGAATTCGACTAGATCCAATAAACTACACACTTTAGAGTACAACACATGACTATATAAATATACATATAGTCTATCAAAATTCAACCATACATCACAGTATTTCTCGAGATCCACACTAAGCTCATTGTGAGAAGTGACATGATGGATAGGATATGAAACCAACTGTCATGAAGCTGTCTTTGGTAAATGATATAATAAAGTTTTACTCTTGCTGTCAGCTATGAGCTATCCAATACATATTGCATGTTACTTTGGTAAGATACACTAATAGAGTCGGTCATTCAAGGGAAACCATGATAGTGCACAAGGCTTATTAAGGTCTTCCACAGGTCTTTCACTCTGCTGGTAGACTGGACGGGTACTGATGGAGGGTTAGATTACAAGGCCTGGGACTATGGAACTAGAATTGCAGTTCTAGTTTCCCTCACAGTTTCTGTCGTAATCAAAGGTGGGCCTTGTATGGCCCTGATTTTTACCCCATTGTGAGACCTATCTGTGGACCAATCCAAGGGATGGGCCACTTTCTAGTTCAACAGTCCCGGCATCACAATCAAACACCCCATAGTGGGCCGACAGCAAGAGTAAAGGATTTCAAAGAGACTTTGCAAGAGTGGCACATGCATTCCTTGATTTTGCAAGAATTACAACATAAAGGCATACATATGATATAGTCAAATATATGCATGTGAGCATATTCTTATATGAATGTAACTGTTCTCATTTCTGTCTAAGTGTAACTATGCAAGCACATCAGCATAAAGTCCTAACAAGTATTTATCATATATAGATAGAACAAGTATCATAATGTTTAAAAGCATAAGGAGAGAACCTTTAAATGGAGGCATAATAACACGCCGTTAAGTTCACTGATGCAACTAGACCATCACAATAGAAAGGAAATTATCAGCTCCATAATCACATTCACTACATTTATCAAAACAAGTGTCTTCACCATCAAATGGGAAACGCTGTCCAGGCTCTTGGACCAATTGAAGGAATCAAAAACATTACCAAATTTAACAGAACCATGCAAAATGCAAAAGCTAGAATGAACTAAGCATGCATCAATTGATACAAACAATCTACAAATACAATGAGATCTTAACAGAAACAAATGGGAGATGTATATATTACAGAATTCTAATGCAAACCTATTATACACAACCACAAATTGAGATTCTAATTCCAATTTTGCTAAAATCCGACCAGGAAAGAAAAGCATGATGGTTGAGACGACCAAGAATGAAATTGCGTGAACTAACACAAACAACCATTATCAGTGCAACCCAAGATATCAAATCTTGTGAATGATCATGCTTATTAATCAGCAACCAAAACAGTGGGTGGATCGGCGATCCCTCTTTTTCAGAGAGGGAGAGAGAGAGAGACGTTGACACCAAATTTTGTGGGACCTATAGTGCCAAGGTGCCGCATGACACAAATACAGATCGAGTTCGGCACGGGTTCTATGCACTCCAGACGCCCATTTTCAACACCCAAAGCGGTCGTACTCCAGGAGGCATGATGCCTGGAATGGAACGACCTTATTTCCTCCTCTTTTTTATTACCCTAACACTTTTGCCTCACACAAAGAGGCTTCCACCATCTCCACTTTCTGGTCTCTCCAGCAAAACACCTCTTCAGCGGCACCCTTCTCCGACAACACCTCTCTCTCTCTATCTGGTTGGACGAACCCTTTCTTTCTCCTTTTCTTCTTCTTCCCCTTCATCTTCACATTCTCTTATTCCTCTTTGTCTTCACAACTCAGATGTTGTTGAGGCATTGGGAAATCGTGAAGAAAAGTTGGAGACCTGATTTCTCCCCCAATGTTGAGGCTGCTATTGTTTCCCAACGGACAAAATGGCAGGCTCATAGTATTGAGGCTGCCGTCATTTCCAGGCTTTATTAAAGTGCTCATATGTTGAGGTTATGGGCAGATGTTGGGAAAACATCTTCCACAGCTCCTATCCACCATTCTCGTAAAAAGGATTACAGCATTTTACATGAATGCTTAGTTTTGATATTCTGTTTGTGACAAATCTGTTCTCTCTTCCATTTTCAACAAAATCATGCTAAATACGATTTTTTATAGACCCTTCATATATAAGGGAACTTATATATGCTTAGATTTTTGTATGTGGTCAGTGCATGTGTTTGTAAGAAAGTTTTTGAAGTTGATGATGAAGTATGGAATGAACATGTCAAATCTCATCCAAACATAACAGCAGTGCGAAGAACGAACCAGAAGATAGTCGGCTGGAAGGAAATTGCGCCGCAGAGAAGAGCACGAACAGTCTTCAATCTTTTCCGTGGAGAAACTTACGAACTAAGCACAGAAGGGCTAAAAGAAGAAAGAACGAGAGAGAATGAGTGAGACAGATAGAGAAAGGGATCTGGAGAGGAAGAAAGATGGGAAGATTAGGGCCAAGGGAATTTCGAGAAGGAGAGAGGGGCGGACATCCAGATAAGGTCACGCACGAAAAGAGATTTGCTTCATTGCGTGTAGCTGGCTAAGCTCGGTTTTCACAAAATAGGCCGCGTGGAACAAGTTTCCACTGTTTGCATCACGAAGGATGCGGACCTGCGCTTATAATTCACAGTTTTCGGCCGGCAAGACATGGCCGATTTGCGACCGACTCGGCAGTTTTAATCGGACCAGACCAAGAACTAGTATCATTGATTCCAAACCACCATATATACATATATATATACATATATACATATATATATATATATAATAATAATAATAACTAAACCTTTTTTCATATTAAATGAAATCAGACCCTTTCTTGTTTTCATATAAAATAATAACCGAACCACCAAAAATATATCATGAACTCGATATTATGTTATACTAACAGTTTACTCAAGATAAATTAGATCGTTCTTTATTGTTTTGTGATTTTTTTTCTTTTTTAACATTTTATAATTTAGTTTCTTGTACTTTTTTGTTAGAGTTTCTTTTGGTCGTCTTTATATATATTTAAACCATCTATAACAATTTGCCCTTATTTTGTTATTTATTAGTGTGACTCATAATTTATTCCTAATAATTTTATGATCTTTTCTTGTATGACTATTGGTCTATTTCAATGTCATTATTTATGTTATAGTCATCTTTTGTGCATAGTGATAATTATCTGCTTAAGACTCTCTTTCAACTTTTCTTATCTAATAAAATATTTGATGCACCTCTCAATTTTAACCAACTTATATTAATTATATGTGTAATATCTTCAACAATTTTTCTATTATTATAAAAAATTGACCTTAGATATTTAAAACTTTTTTAATAATATAGTATATATTAATCTTAATTTTTATGTCATCTCAAGTAACCAAATGATCAAACTTGTACTCTATATATTTTGTGTTGTTCTAATAAGTCTAAAGTCTTTACTTTCTAATGTTTCTCATTATAATTCTAATTTTTTATTAATTTTTTCTTTAGACTCGTCTACTAGCACAATGTCGGGCTGCGTGCCCCCTCGTGTTACTTCTGTGACGCGAATTGAACACGGGAACCTGTGACGTTAAGAGGATGTGGATTTCGGTCCAAATTAGGTACATAAATATTGATTTAAAATCTATCTAAATGTACAGTAATGGATCTAGATAGAGATTTTGGGTCACCTAAGGGTCATTTGGAATCCGATGTCAACACAATTTAAATTGTTGAGTTCATAATTAAAGATATTACAGAATACCACTATAATAATTATATGATAATATAGAGATTAAATGCAGGTGATTTTAAGAAGATTTGAACATTGCATATTGCTGTTGACTTGGTGACTCAGGTGGGTGAAATGTATTTCCTCTTTGAATGCATGCTACATACAGTTTTAATTGATTTTTGTAATGCATGTTATTATGATCTGTTTTATTAGGGGTTGAAAATTATTATATAAAATTGCTTAGTAGGTGTATTAGGATAATTTTATTACAAGCATTGGACATGCTAGTGTCATTGAGACACTAATATGATATACATCCACCCACTCTATGTTGGTATATGAAGTTGTTGGATGGCGAATGAGCATGCAAGGTAATTCTAACTCGTAGGTCGCTTTATATGTGGTGAAACATCAGGTTGCATGGAGTTGTAGTTCATATCTTGGTTGTCTGAATGAGTGGGGTTGTTGGAAGAGGGGGAGAGGAGGGAAGAGGGGAAAGACGAATATGTATTACGGACGAGTGCGTCGGGTGATGAAAACCAATTGACTATTTTGTTAGTGACATTCTCATATGTAGTTTGTGTTTGACAACTCATGTCATGTCATACAAAAAAACCTTGTTGGGACGTGTATCAGTTTCGTAAATTAGCAATTATTGTGAGTGTTGAAATGAAATTGTTTTGACACTTTGAGTGTATCATACTCAAATGATAGGGTGTAGTATATGATACTCATATGATAAATTGTGCTTGGAATGTATTATTGAATTAATGTATATGAGAGATTTGGTTTGTGAATATAATTTATGAAAATATGACCCTGTGTGTATATATGCTTTTAAAGATTCTTTTTCTTATGTAAACTTGTGGGGGTTGTATTGTAAGCATGTGTGATGGCTGTAAGAAACCACACTGTTGGTTAATAGGAGAGTTGGGAGCCTACTACGGCATGGTAGTAGTGTTGGACATATTTTGACTAAAAGTACAGTATTGATGAGTGCATAATTGTGCATCACATGTTTCCTATGAGTCTTTGATGTTTAAAATATATA
Source organism: Brasenia schreberi (assembly GCA_036023115.1). NCBI lineage: Eukaryota > Viridiplantae > Streptophyta > Magnoliopsida > Nymphaeales > Cabombaceae > Brasenia > Brasenia schreberi. The sequence goes on from JAYKKT010000050.1 coordinate 6,717,267, forward strand.
TGTCCCTAAAGTACATCATGTTATGGTCATGGGGAGATCGCATCCACCTACAAAGCAAGCACTGGTGTTGGTGCTTAGTCTCTCTTAAATATATTGTTTTAAGTTTCAATCAAAAGAGGCATTGGGGAGTTAGATGGAGTCAAGGATGACTAATTGGAAGCTCTTGTTATCGCATGGTATCGATGGTAGGCAAGTGTAGTTTTGACCTTTTCTTGATTATGAATCTATAATATTATTAGTTTTGTTATTGTAAAACCCGATTTTTTTCTTAAGAAAAATTTGTTTTAGTTCATAAAATTGGTTCTAAATTTTAAATTTTAAATGAAATGATTCTTTACACCTTGGATTAGGGGATGTTCGTCAAGAAAGTCCGGGTTCATTTTACAATGAACCAAATCAAATATGAAGTTATTGATCTAAGAAAATATCAAGAAATTAAAAGAAAAGGAAAGAAAAAGTTGCAGTATCTACTTGCCTTATTTGGAATATAGAAGAGTCTATCATTGGAGAAAATTTTAGTAGGACAAGAATATCCAAAGTGTTTTCAACCATTATGGAAAATCATGCATACATTACATTATCTACTATATATATGTATGTATGAATATATTTATATTTAGTAATTGGAAAACTAACCTATATATATGTATATATTCACTATGTAAACAAAAAAACTATATATTTAGGCAACATATAGTATATATGTCGTATGGGTGAGTGTATATATGTGTGTATGCTTGTATAAATATAGAGGTGGTATTCACCTTAAAAGAAAAAAAGAAAAGAGAATATATATATATATATATATATATATATATATATATATATATATATATATATATATATATATGTTTTTATAAAGTATGCCTAAGTATACATATGTATATATGTAGTAGGAAGGCATGCAGCTTTACACATCATCTATCTTAATTATCTATGTAATATATATAACTATACATGATATATACATTCATACATAAGGCTGAACACCATGAGGGATGACTCGCGGATGAAGTTGAATGGTGTGAGAATAGAAAGTCTAACCAAACAAAAAAGAGAGGCAACCAATACTTTTCATTTTCATAAAAATGGTTGAATTTGCCAAAATATTAAAATCATGTGATATGATAAATTTGTATGCATCAAGGGAATGAAAAGTTTTAATCCAACAATAAATGTAGCCTTCGATGCTTTCTAATTTGGTCAAAGTGTAGATAGCCAAAGGTCTGATCATCAAGCACTATGCAAAACCAAAATAATAAGACCATTGGTGTAAGGCAAGTTGTTATATACAAAGGAGAGAGGAGACGAGAAATGTTATTCACATCTTGAGAAAGCAAGATTTATTGGTTAAGAAAAATACATCCATATAAACGAGGAAGCTGAATATTGATGGCAAGATTCTTATGAGACTGCAAAGGAAACAATTCAAACTCCCAAAAATAAGGATTCTTTTCTTGAAAAGATTTATATAGATTTATCATTTGTTTTTTCTTTACAATGTAATTATATGATCCTCTATATAAACAAGGAACTCACATTGTTGTAGACATCCAAGACCATCCAAGCATAATCCAAGAAAATCATTTCTCTCCTCTCTCTTGTTATGATGTGCAACTGTTGCTACAGGCTGGTATTGTTTTTTTGTTTTGTTGAGTCACTGTGCAAATAGTCATCAATTCAAGGGAAGCAAGAAGAAAAAAATCAGAAATTTGAGTTATCTAGTTTCTCTCTCTCTCTCTCTCTCTCTCTCTCAAGTGTATAGAGTGTTGGGCATGTGCTTACTCTACCTAAGAAAAGATTGATATGCTTCCTTCTTATGTGTCATTGCCTTCCAAATCAGGTATAAATATGGTTTCATGGCATTAAGGATCGTCCACATGTACCTACAACTCCGCTTTCAGTTAGTAGATATTTTTAACATCTTTATCAAGCATATCGATTATAATTGGTTCAACAACTATTTATGACCGGTTGTAAATGCTTAATAAAACTAGTCAACAAAGTATGATCTATAACTTCATATAGCAAAACAACATGCCAAGTAGCCTACTCCTATCTAAAATATTAACTCAATTACTAAGCCCCACATTTATCCTCTTCATTGATCATGCTCTATCAACAATATACTTTGAGTGGATCGTCACTACTTTTTGTATTGTTTGCAAATATATATTTATAGTCACTTGAAATAGTGAGTATTAATATCAAATATAAAATTTTACTAAAATTAGAAATTATATGTTCTTGTTAATCTTATAAACAATATCACCCTTAAAACTAGGGAGTAATCCCGATATATCAAGAGATCCCTCATCCTCATTCTTTGCAATATCAATCTCAGTATTTGAGATTGATATATCCTCCTTATAATATGAAGAGATGGCTTTTACCACAATATCTTTCTCTTTTCATTGTCGTTTGTGGGAGTGTTCTATATATGATAAAATAGTACATCTTTTATATGAAACAGCGACATCATGACCTTCTACTCGTATTCTATGAGTCATATATGCATAACAAAACAATTAGGTAATCAAATCCAAACAAGAGAGACGTACTTGGGGCACAAGTCTCTCGCACGTGGGAGACGTGACCCAAGCACGTCTCAAGCTGGAAAACCCATCAAAATCGATAAAAAAATCCTTGAAAACAATTAAAAATCAATAAAAAAGTAAATCAACACCATGTCTTGATAAATCGATGAATTCTCTCTTTGAATCAGATATTCTTATCTTATTTTTTTTTCTTTCTTTTCCGATCGATTTTGATTCATTTTTTTTGTTAGAAATGACCCTAGATCAAGTAGTAGGTGGTTGGAAGAGTGATGAATGCACTGAGAAACAAGAAACAATAGAGGTGGACACCGGTTCTTATAGGAGTTGAGTGGAGCAAGTATTTTTTTATGAAAGGTAATATGGTAAATGCTTGAAATGATCAGGAGTATTTTGAAAACTTAAAATGGAACATGTGGATAGTAGCACATACCTTGCTACAACTTCAACTGAATTTGATAACTTTTGTCTCTTTCAATTCCCTTCCTATACTACTCGATAAACTTTGTTAATCAAGCCTCTACCAACAAGTACAACTACCCTAGAGCAAAGAGAACCGGTGAAGAAGGGAATCCAATCCCTCAAAACCTTGTTCTGTTATTGCCATAGGCTGCTCTATTTTACTGTTCAAAAGAAAAAATAATATTGAAATGCATATGCAAGGTGGGATTAAACTATTAAAACCAGGCATGCACCAACAAGTTTTAGCTATTAGGGACCGTCATGCCTTAGAATGTAGTCACAGTCGCTGTCCCTTTAAAAACAATTTAGTGTACCAACAAGTTTTTACTTCTACCACCATCACAATGCAAAATCATACCCCGACCAATATACGGTTTGCATGCTTCAAAAAGGAAGTGCCTCCCACCTTTGTTGAGAGTGCACACACGAAAAGCAAAAGGAGGCTCCCAAGGAATGATAGTGTAGGTCTGTTAAGAATCTATATATATGTATATGAAAACTGGATCCTATCAGCTTCGACATGTTCACTCATGCTTATTCATTATTTTTTTGATGATATAAGAAAATTTTTAAATTTTTAAGTTTTTAAAAAATGTAAGAAGAGCAATATCTACGGACTCCCTATGAATAGGCATCATTAGTGGTGAACATGATCATATATATATATATATATATATATATATATATATATATATATATATATATATATATATATATATATATATATATATATATATATATATATATATATATATATATATATATTGAGAGAGAGAGTTGCTAGACAGCATTTGATGTTCACCACCATTCCTATGATGAATCAGACAATGATCATAAAGCCACTTATCCCATATTATGTTAGTACACATTCAATTTTTGCATCGATATTGATAGGAAAGTTGATTTGTGAGAGGTTGTTTAGCAACTTCTAATTTCTCTCTCTTAATATATATAAACCATATGTACTATGTTCAACTCCAATCATTAATCTATTCGATACTTTTGTTATGTCCCATTGGTGTTATGTCCTATTTGAATCTGATCTCTAATTCGAATCAGGAACCAAATGTATCATAAAGAGTTGATACCCACATTCCCATTTTGCATAATATGTCCCATATGCCATTAGGTGGGGCGGTGTAATTTTTTGAGGGCATTGAGGGGCCAGGAACTAATGTGAGGGTCCACGATGTCACAAGTTAGCTTCCTCCTTAGTTTATTGAAGGCATTATGGAGGGGTCAGTCCACGATGCCACAAGTTAGATTTTTATCTTAGTTTATTGAAGGTTCAAAGCCTCATTATGGTAGCAAGACCTGACATCCTCAACCCCAAGCTTGTGCATTATAGTTTGGTTTGAACTACTCTCAAGTTGCAGTAACCTTCAACTATGGATGTGAAAGTTCCTTCTTTGATTAGGAACCCTAGATTAGCTCTCTCTGTCACTCATTCAAGAAAGCAGGCTTAAGAGCTAAAGGAAGAATGTTGAATCTTTATTACAATGGATCAACGTTAATAGGTACAACAACTTTTGGCTGCACAAAACCAAAGATAGAAGTTTCACTCGGCTCTCAAGAAGAACTTAACTAGGATGACTCAAGTGCAACACTATATATGAATTTCTGAATGCTAGAAAGATTGCTCCTCTCTCCTATTTATAGGCTCCCAACCGGATGGCATTAGGTTAGCGCCAACTGGCCAACACTGAGTCTTCAGACTCTTCCGTCCTTGGTTGTTTAGTGCATTTGTACAAACATCCCCCCATTGACCTGACCCACTTAGGTAGCCTAGTTACAAGTAGACTAAGGGTACCAACTAAGTCTGTACAAAGTGAAACAAGTTTGAATACATGATGTACATGAGACAGTGTGAGCCAAGAGTGACAGGCATCAAGTGTGTGTGCAAGTACATTCTAGCAAGATGTTATCGTTGTGTGGCGTTGGTGCGTGAGCATGCATCCCCTGTCACTGCTTGATCTTTGTTTTATGGCTCTATAGATGTACGAGCCACTGAAGCATGTGAGTGTGCATGCCTCAAAATCAGGGTTGTGACAACTCCCCTTAGATAAGTCAAAACTCGTCCTTGAGGCCTTGTGGTATGCTCGAATCAGCTACTCGTATAACCACAACTTTGCAATGTAAATCCATGAGTCGTCGTTGGGACTCTTCGCGGTCCTCTGTACTAGGTATTGAAGCTAATATCTCGATCCTATACAGTCTGCCCTGTAAACTAGTATGACATTTATTGTCACGACTTCTTCATGTACTGGTGGTGTTTGATGCTCCACCCTTAGTGGAATCCTGAAGTATCGCTTTAACTAGGATACATAGAAAACTGGATGGATCTTGAGTTTCTTTGGAAGTTCCAATTTGTAGGCTATCAGTGACATCTTTTGTATCACCCTGAATGGTCCATCGTATTTAGATATAAACCCCAAGTGACTCCCTTTGTAAACCTATTTGCAGATGTATTCTGGGATTTGAAGTAGGACATGATCTCTTACTTCTCAACGTACTTTACCATTCTTGCTCGAGCTCTCTCGAGTGAGATCTTGGCTTTTACATATAGGGTCCTTCTCTCTATCAACTTCAGTGGAGTTGGGCAACTGGTGTCTCTATCCTCTTACACCAACTCTAGTGGTCCTAAGGTTGCCAACCTAGAGTTAGTTTAAAGACACTCTTATCTCTGGATGAACTCTTGTGAGAGTTGTAGCTATATTGTGCTACTTTTAAAAGTTTTATCCAATTCTTTTGATTTGCTGTTACGTAATGATGCAAATACTCTTCAAGTAGTGCCTTCAACCTTTCGGTTTGACCATCTGTTTTGGGATGATGGAAAGAGAAATTTGGTCTCAAGGATTCAGAATAATTTGACCCAAAACCTGCTTGTAAACCATCCATCTTAGTCGCTAATAATCTCTTTTGGGATAAGAAAGTGTTTGACTACATTTCAAGAATAGTCATGCGGTATCCTCTACGTTGCAATGTTTTGGTAGTGCAATGACAACAATATACTTTGAAAATCGGTCTATGGTTTTATTTCCATCCACTTTGATACTACGGTGGTAGTCAACTGTTCATACCGTTGGAAAGGTCGATCATTAACAACTTCAACCTCACCAGCACCAGTAATTGAACCTGCTATATTATATGATATTGAATATCGACCAATTAATTAACATGTACGAAATATGTTCATATTAGAAATAAATATGCTTAGATGCACGTGTGGTTATACAATTAAAGATTATACTATTAATGAGGCTATAAAAGGTAAATTAAGAGGGCACCATTCCATACAAAATAAGAAAAAATCATTTAAGATAGCTTGGATATGTGAAAAGGTGATAAAGAAAGCTTTTGTAAGAAGGTTGGAGAAACTAGATGGTTATTAAAAGAAGAAGAACACCATAAATGTATTGGAAGAAAACAACAAGAAATGATTTACCTTCTCTTGACCTAATTATTAACATGGCATAAGATCGAACTTTATGAAAATAATGAAGCCATGTAATCAACCCCATTAGTTGAATGGTTGATTGTACATTGTTTGTTCATTCTTGAATAAAATGAATTCAGGTAGATTACTTATTTCATAACAAGGTATCAGAGCAAGTAATTCGATGGTACGGTGGGTAAGTCATTACTCTACTACAATAGATGATCAGTGGCAACAATTTTAGCTGGTTGTAGTGGTGATTGGTTCCCATAGTAGCCTTGGCATGCTGAGATGATGGAGAGGAAGCAGCTACTGCAGTGAATCTTTAGAGGACTATGCAACCATCAATGATGAAGATAGTCAAGTCACAGTAAAAGGTCATCGATGAGATGATCCGAGCTTCGATGCTAAGAAAGGCTCGGTTTGTAGTGTCAGTGAAAAGATCACACGGAATTCTTGGTTTTTGATAGATGAGAAAGGAGATAGAAGGTAGTATAGGAGTGGCGAGTGACATGGAGGAGGTAAAGGGCGATGTTGGTGTCAACTTTGCTATTGAGGATGGCTACCTTCAATCTCTTTCTCGATAATGAACACTTCAGATGCCTCTTGAAGATGACACTCCTTAACATTGTCGGAGAATGGTAATCGTTGACACCTTCAATAGCAGATAGGGAGGGTCTTTGTGATTTATATGAGCTAGAAAAGATGGAGCTCGAGTGAGGGAAGGAGAATAAAAACTGATGATGATAGCTGTTGTGACTTCATAGGGAGAGGAGTTGAACAATGCTTGTCTTTGACTTCTCTGACAACTTTGAGTCCGACAGTCATCTCACATTTTTCATCTAACGCCTCGATTCGATAGTGAGAGGGAAGGAGAAGAAAAGGGAAGCCTATTTGTCACTCGCTCAAATTTGTGAGTTATAGAGATTGAGAAAGATGGGCAACATCTGGCCAGGGAAGAGAGAGAAAGACACTTTGACTCTCTCCTATCTCTTCATTACGAAATGGGCAACTTGGTGATTGACTCGGCGATTTCGATCTATCAGGAGAAAACATCATGAAAGGCACAAATGGCACATATCTGTAAAAATTAACCCCTGTTGGCGATAAAAAACCCAAAAGATGATGAAGAAACGACGAAAGATGAAGTACCTTCACTTCCTGCACAAGCGGATAAACACCAAGCCATTGCATGACCCTATTAATTTCCATACCTTGACCAAGGTCTTCTAGAGAACCATCTAAGCCATGGAAAAAAAAGAGAATAGGGAGAGATGAGGGAGAAGAAATAGAAAATAAGAAGAGAACAAGAAAGTTGTTCGACATTCATGCGATAGTGACAGGGAGGTGAAGATGCGGTGAGGGGTAGCTCCAGATCCAATGAGTTTTGCAATAAATGGGGATGTTGTGTACCACCCATGTGTTGCAACAACTAGATGGAAGAACGATGCATTGGGCTGCAACATGAGTACCTAGAGAGAGGGTATGAGAAGGAGAGCGAGAGGGATCGTTTTATCATAGAGAGAGATGAAGATTGTGTTTATATGTAGATGGGTCATGAATTCGATTTTGAATCCAGACCCGTTATCTGTTAAAAATGAGATTTTTTTGGACCAGATCTAGACCTAGAGTTGTTTGGACCCGATTTAATCTTGCTTTGTATTCATATTCGAATCCATCAAGATGTTCTCTTTCCAACTTGTTTATTTTTAATATTTCTTGAATCAATTGCTTACATCATTTAGAAAAAAAATTAATTAATTAATTATTATTAGACAATAAGTTGCATATCTTTGCATGATTAAGATTTTCGTATTGTGGTTATTTCACTTTTACTAGCCTTTTGTTGAAGGCCTTCGTGATTAAGGTGTTTCATGTTGTTGGCTATTGGTTGGAAATAAATTAATGTTTGGAGATGAACTTTTTTATATTTGAAAATTTATGATATTGATGACTATGAAGTTGTATTTTTATGTGATTAAGATTTTTGTATTGTGGTTGTATGTCATGTTTGTTGACCTTTTGTTAAAGACCTTTGTGATTAAGGTGCTTGATGTTGTTGGCTATCGGTTGGAGATGAATAGTCAATATTAAAAATACACTTATTGTTCTCTTGATAATCTTTTTTTTTATACAAAGTATTTAAAAATAATATATAAAAGTCTTGTTTTCTGTATTGACTATTCATTTGTTATATGTTGAGCATTTTGATAAAAATTATATTAAAAAATTCTTGCTCTTTTAGATAAATCCTTTATGTTGAAAAGATTCTTTGAAAATTAATTATAATTTCTTTTATATATTTAAAACTTATTTTAATCACGTTCCTCGTGAAATCATAAAATCATGTTAAAGGTGAAAACGAGCCCCACCCCGCTCCTTAACACCTCTTCGCACAACCTAGCGTAAGGGCATCGAGTGACGGCTGTGGAGAGTGAGAAATTAATGTAAATCATAAGTAGTCAACTCTTACGTGCGACCTGGCAACAGTACCTATATTCATTATCTCATCTCACACTCACGTCACCTTCATGGAACCAACGACCCCTCCCCGGCGTTCTCGAGCGCTTCCTTCCCTTGACCTTTCCCATTCCTCACCTCTTTAAATTCCGCCCTTGCCTCACAACCCCCACCAGCTCTCCTTAATAACAGTTTAGCGTCCTCTGGAGCCTTATCTTTGCTGCATACCATCTCCATCTTCGTTTCTATCTTTAATCATTTCGGTTCTCTAATCCTGTAACGATGAAGGTCTGCAAAGCTACCCAATGAAGCTTTATTTTTTTCCTTCGTTGTGATTTTCTGATGTTGGTTTTTTTTAAAACCAATCTAATTTGTGGGTGTTATTGTTACAGAAAGTGGTTGTTAAGTTGGATGTGCATGGCGATAAGGCGAAACAGAAGGCCATGCTATCGGTCTCTGCTCTTTCAGGTGCTTACACCATCGAAGAGATACGATCAAAGAAATTGTGCTTCGCGACAATCCCTCTTTATAGCAAAATTTCCATATCTTGTTCTCTTAATTACCCAATCCATCCAATTGTTCGTTCAAATCACGTAATTTCCTTATAAGAAAGCAAATCTTATCAGAAACCTAATTGGGGAAGATGGCTCATCACCAAAAATTCTTTGTTTCAACTCTCATGGAGTTTAGTATTGTCTTCTTTTCCTTCTGAGTGAATCGTGGTCCTTTTCCTTTACAACAACAACCCAAGTCTTCTCCACACTAGGTAGGCTCAGTTTTGCAGATAAACTGGTTCCTGTGCACTGACTGTTGGAAGACTAAGGCAGTTGGCCTCCTTTCTCATCTAAGCTTGGAACCAGCCATGGCGGAGTTACCGTTTCCTCTCCCACAGAAGAAAGTAATTTTATTTTTTTAATCTTCTTTTTGTCTGGTACCAACTTGGTTCCATATTTGGTGGCACAGGGGTTAACCAGCTATCCATGGACATGAAAGACAAAAAGCTGACAGTGATAGGGGACATTGATCCATTAGACGTAGTGGGCAAACTGAGGAAGCAATGGCACGCAGAGATAGTTACAGTAGGCCCTGAGAAAGAGCCGGAGAAGAAGGAGGAGTCTAAGAAGGAAGAGCCCAAGAAGGAAGAAACCAAGAAAGACCCAGTCGCGGAGCTTGTGAAGGCTTACCAGAACTACAATCCACACATGACCACTCACTACTTTGTGCGTAGCATAGAAGAGAACCCCAATGCTTGTGTTATCTGCTAAGAGCCTATTTATTTGATTCGTCCGCAGATCCATGTTTCCCTCTTCTTCTTTGGCTAGGAGATTCGAGTGGCGAGAGCAATGAGAATCAGCTTCTTTGCATTCTGGATTGTGTATATACCGTTTATAAATTGATTTTTTTTGTATGTAAGAGACGAGGATATAGCAAAGCAATTGTTCAAAGGATACCATCATTGGTGAAGTTCTTCCTTTTACATTCTTTGGCTTAAAAATCAATAATAATTTTTATTTCAATTTGAACATTAAATGCAATGACAGTTTTGAGTTTCAAACAAATTGTTCGAAGGAAACCATTATTGGTGAAGCCATGGAGGGCTTCTCTTTATCGTTTTTTCGTTGGAAAGATGAATGAAGCGCAATGCTAAAGCTTGTATTGAGCGGCCATTTTTTAAAGAGTATTCATGTAGGTTGTCCCACATCCGAGGGGGAGGGTAGAACTCTATTTCCTAAAAAAGCCGTAACTACTTCAGACGAGTTTTTCTCGCCTACAGTCACAATGGCAGTTCCGTCGATAGTTTGCTTGTCTTCATTGTTAGTCTATTTGTGTGTAGAGAGAGAGAGAGAGAGAGAGAGAGAGAGAGAGAGAGAGAGAGAGAGAGAGAGTGGTGGTGGGGTTTACCCGATGGTTACTTTACCCCAAACCATTCTTATGGAAGAGAAGTCCTAAAGGCAGTAAGACCTAGTCGGAGGGCTGATTAAAGCCTCCCAAACGAGAATGGCATGAGGAGCATGATTCAAGATTGCGTCAAAGACTCGCAATTCCTCTGCCTTGGGAGTCTGCTTAAGTAAGCTTACCCCTCTACCCCTCTACTTTGTGAGTCTTTGACGAAAAAGCCACCCTAAACTTGGTAATTTATAAAGGAAACTTCGTCAAAAAAATGTGCTTCGTAAAAAACAGTGTGCTTCTCATTTTTAGCATTAGGTAAAAACTCTATCACAAAGTTGATGAGGTGTGATATGTCCCTTGTAGCTCTTCAGCTTGGTCCAGCACCAAGTTGATGACAAGAGATCTCTTACATGTAGCACTAGAAGTTTGAAGAATTACTCACAAATATGTACCTTCATTCATGACATGGACCATGGTTTGCTCATCTTCATGAACTGTTGGTATCATAAGTTTGAACAGTTGGAGTTCTATTGGATGTTTCACGCATATTGGTAACTTATAGAGGGGACAGTTAATTCATATACGATGGACATAAATAACCAAAACTCGACCAGGGATTGGCTATATGGATTCTTACCAGCCATTAAGTTACTAAGATAAAACACGCCCTCCCCTCTCCCTCAGAAAACAAAAAAGAAAAGCCTTGGGAAAGATGCCTCGAGTCGTGATTCCCAAAATGGTTACTAGCTTTCATTTTTGTTTTTTATTGTCGAGTAATGTAACCTTATTAAGTTCACCAAATTATCATTGGTTGATATTATTTCCTGACAGTGTCACCTTTATATTCCTGGCATGTCTCCATAAACAATCATTGCCATTCGCACAAATCATCGTGAATGCTGGTCCAGAGCTCCACAATTATCCCTCTATATCATGCTGACCATATTATATATATATAGAGAGAGATGTAGGTGTATGCCTTTATAATTATCCCGTTATATATATGATAAAAAAAGAGAGAGAGATATGTATGTGAAATCCACCTGCATAATTATCTCAATATACGATGCCGAGGCCATCAGCTTCCGCAAAGCAGCAGAGCAAGTGGAGATCGAACCGCCAACGGCTCCCTGTATGGCTGCTGAAGACTCTTTTCAATATAAATTCAATTCACCAGATAATGACTGTGTATAACCTATATTGTATATGTATATATACATATATGCAAATATGTGTATATGGTTTGAAAAGAGTCTTCAGCGGCCATACAGGGAGCCGTTGGCGGTTCGATCTCCACTTGCTCTGCTGCTTTGAGGAAGCTGATAGCCTATTTGACAATCCATCGAGGTTTCTCGCCTTGGGTTTAACTATGGTTTGTTTTTCTTTTTCTCTAATTTTTCAAATTTCCAGTGGGCTGGATGCTCCCCGATGGCTGCATGTGTTTGGTTGTGGGGGGTCAACCACTTCTCCTTCCCTCTCCTATATGGTTGCATAATTTCGCTCTCACGGCTCGCCCCGAACAACTCAATAGGCTTGTTTTTCTTCAGGTGCACCAGAAACTTTTCAAATTCTTTATTATCGTTCTCATTTTTCTTGTCTTTATGCTACTTACATCTAATATTCACAAATTAAGCAACTAAGAGAGGGAAGAAGTGGTTGACCACCCCTAAACAAAATAGATGCCTTTGGATAAACATGGCTGGTTCGGAACTGGTTCTCCGGTTTAAACTGGAATCAAACCAAACCTAAAACCAGAACGGTCGAATCAGCCATAGAACGTAACCGGAGACCACCCAGTTCGGTTAGAGTTTGACATTTCTGAAGCTCGCCGGCCTCATGGCCCTTGCCTCCCTATGCCTGGCAGGATTTTATTTTAAATTTGAACTTTAGGGCTGGCACCTGCTCATGAGGCTGTCAGACTCACTCATTGATGACCCGCCGTTCAAATTTTTTAATAATATTTGTATGTTTAAAGTTGAAAGGTAAATATTATAAACACCAATTAGACCTATTATATTTTATGGTTATGAGTGTTGGGTAGTTTATCATCAATGTCTACAAAAAAGGTGGCTATGACAAAAATAAAGACGTTGAGATGGATGAGTAGTCATATAAGAAAAGACGGTATACATAATGAGGTTATTAGAAATAAATTATGTGTGGCACCAATACAGGATAAAATGAGAGAATATCGTTTAAGGTGGTTTGGACATATACAAAGAAGATGAAAAGAAGAACCTATAAAAAAGTATGAAAAACTAGATTTTGAAAGTATTAAAAGAGGTAAAGGAGGACCACAAAAGTGTTGAAAAGAAACAATAAAGAATGATCTTTATTGTGAGTAACTGCTAACATGGGGCATGATAGTGCTATGTGAAAACAAAGAATTCATGTAGGTGACCCCGTCTAGTATGGAAAAAGGCTTAGTTATTGATGTTGTTTTATTATTGATGGTATATAATATATGTTTTAAATATAAAATTTTCACTTTTTATTAGTTTTGAGCGGTTCCAAACTTAAATCAGAACCCCGCCATAACCAACAGTGTTGGAACCAGTCCCGAGCAAGTTGGGTTATAGTTTTAGATTTGAAGGTAACCGGAACTGGTCATGTCTACATTTGGGTATTCATTGGCTTCGTTATTAGCTTTGTTCAAGTTAAAGCTTCACAAAAAGACTGTCGCCTTTCTCCTTCTCTTTTGACATATATCGAGGTAGGTATGTGCATATGGGTATGTTTTGTGGTTTCGCTTTTGAAGTGGATGATTTTGAACAACTACGAGGAATCCCTGGATCAGTTTAAGGGTTTTCTCATATTTTTGAACTTCATTCAAGAAAAAATAAAATAAAAAACACTCTATACAACCAAAGAAAAGAATCTTTATATCTAGAGTATTAACTCAACTGACCAGGTGTTTTGACGCCGTTCTACCAATGGGAGTTTGACTCGTACGGTGTGTATGTGTTAGGCTTCATTCTCTCTTTATTAACAAAAAGAAAAGAAAAGAAAAAGATCTCTTAATAAAAAATACATAAATGTTATATTAAAATATTAATAAAGAAGAAACTGAAAAATCACGCTTTTAACAGAGCTATTGTTCTTCATTTTGTCAGCCATCACCTCCTGCTGGAGACAGGTTGAACCACACCCAGAAAGGTTACGGGACCCAGGACCACCACCTTCCATGAAACCAGAATCAAACTAGAAATTGAACCGGTGGTTCCAAACCTCCGATTCATCTCCTTTAATTTTTTTAATGTTTCAAATTGTTTTATAGTAGCTTTCGGTTCAAACCCAAAGCAAAACCAAGGCCGATAGTTTCGAACTTGTTCACGCCTAATCTTGGTTCCAGCTTCCCAGCTGTTTTTTCCTTTTTCCTGTCTTAATTCTCATGCTGCCCCTTATTCGTGGTTTTAATGAGTTGATCATCGCGACGATCTTACATTATTTACCTTAGTCAACGATCCTTTCGTTTTTATCCTTTTGGGTTTCCTTCTAGAACCTGAAATTTTGAGTGTTGACACACTTCCCATTCCGTCTCGTTAGGAGGAAACCTCGGTCGCCTATTGCAGACCAGAGAAATTGGAAAAGTGTCTGGTTCAGGGTTACCAAGAACTTGGAACAGGAACCAATCCTCTCTAAGAGTCGTTCTTGTTCCAGTTTGGAAACAGTTATGAGAAATTTTAAAAAGGAAAACAAGCACCTCTTCTAGGAGTCGAACTTCCCATTACTTGCTATCTGTCATTGAACCGTGGGGAATCTACGTTGAGGTGAGGTAGAGCAAGTAAAAAAACCAGTGAAAAACTTATGATGTACGATTGAATTCATAACTACTTACTATACATACTTAGTCTCACCAAAAATGGTCAGATAAGCAGTTCACCCCATCCCACAAAAAAGTTTCAGCTCCATCACTGTTATTGAGCTAACAATGAACTTTTAAAAGACATATATGATCTATTTAGTGGCGGTTAATTTGGAACCGTTGATATCGGTTTCTCAAAATCACGAATAGTAACCGAAGAGGTCCTCGGTTTCAATTACAGTTTCAAGGCCGGTTCTAGTTCCGGCCGGTTTGGTTTCCGTTTGAACGATCCCGTTGATTTCAAACCGGCCATGTCTACTCCTACCGTATGCTCAGCGCCTGTGTTCTCTCTGCTTCTCGGAACCTAACCTTGGGGTATTAAAAAACCAGGCCAGTTGCTTTAAATTTTCGCTGACCCCCTGGTGAAAGAGACATCTTTAGTTGTGCCCAAAAGCAGGTAAACATTTACCATCATTTAGGGTTGCAAACCACCCCCAGTGGAAACCTCGCTACTGTGAAAATCTTTGCTCTCCAATAACAAAAGTTTCTCATAAACAATCATGCACGGGTAAAATAAAATGATGGTTTCCCTGTTTCAGAACTTCTAAAAGTAGCTTCTCCTCCGACATTCATTCTCTACTTACCATAAATCGAATTGATTTGACCTTTTTTTAGTTTAGTCGGCTTTCTCACTGTCATATCAGTATCGTCTTGATCAGTCTGCAACATGTTTCAACATATGATGTGTTGCTCATCACCAAATTAGTGTAAAGACTCCATAGAGTACATATCTGAAACTCATACAAAGAAAGAAGCCTCATTGTCTATCTGCTAATAACCTCAAAGATGTGTTGAGCACGGCCAACAATCAAGTGAATATAATCACGATCAATACTTTTCACTCTGAAGTTGGTAGAATATCGAAGACATATTGGTAGAGTCTACCTTTGTTTCCCTACAAATATTTCCATTTGAGCTCATGCAAGTTCGCCTGGTTTAATGCAAATTTTGACGTGCCATTATACGTTCCTCGTAGTAGCCTTATATATAATTCAAAATTATGGTCGATCCAAAAGTTGCTTTTGTCTTCCTTGCTTCCTGGTAAGATGGAGGAACACCTAAAATTAGTGTCTCCAATACAATACGCAAGCAGAATAAACCGGATATATAGAGGGGGATGAACCAAGGTGTGCACGGTGGAAGTTCGATGCTTTCTCTGGCCAAATGATCTCCGCACAGATTTCCTGCATGATTGGACGAAATTGTTTAATTGGTACTTAGTAGTTTTCTGCATGAATGCAGAAGGTAGCATTTCACTTTCATGCACAAGTTCGACGTGTTTCTCCTCAGAAACAGTGATTGCATGTTGACTTTGTGAGTGCAACCGTCCCAGTTGAGCCTTCAAGTAATTTTATTGCGGAGTCCTCCAAACATCACAGCTTTTCGTGTCATTAATGGGCACCAAAACAATTTCGTACAGAGAGCGATATAGCACTTCAAAAAATATTACCGTACAAAGATATAGCACTGTAGTTTCTTGAAAAGGAAAAGGCCTTCCAGTGGGCAACACGGAAATTCTTGAACTCTTCATTTTCGTGCCCTCTTTGATGGTTGCAGTTTGAAAAAGGAGAACCAAGGTACTTCTGACAGTACCACTCGAAACTTACCCCGGAAAACCCCTCAGTTGCTTTTATTGTCTACAGTATCAACCATAAGCATTTTAATGGAAACGCCTAGCAAAATAGAGAAAATGTAGTCGCAGGTGCTGTTACACACACATGGGGGACACAAAATCACCAAATGTATACAATACCATAACTCTTAAGATTTCTTTTTAATCATCACAAAATGTCACGACCAGGCCCATAGGCCCCACCGAGAAGTCAGCGCTCTTTGACCCATCCGATTTGGGTCACGACCAGAGCATGAGGAGAAAGAAAAGTCTATTGTTAACACTATTCAAATAGTTAAATGACACTCTTTTTACACCTAAAATATAAAATTTTACATTTATCAATAATTAGAGAGGTTCATTTCACAATCAAATTCTACATTTGTTTAATAAAAAAAGTCAAACTACCGATCAACTCCTATCATATCATAATGGAAAACCAAAACACTATCCTCCAATTGCTTAACATGCCTTGATCTCAAGTACTTTTGCTGACTAAATCCTAAAATTTTTAAATAAAATCTGAGCATCACAATTGTGCTCGTAGGTGGATGTGATGTCTCTACAGCTATAGCATATTAAAGACATGTATGTTTTAATTATCATTTCAAATATGCATGTATATTCAAGCACTCGATAATAATACAAATTTAGTTTCGATCTCAAGTTCTCTATCGTGCCCAACTACTAACCACGTTGTAGGAGTCCCGTGAACCCTTCTTCTATCTAGCCACATGACCTTCGACAATGCCCTTAGCATGTTGTGCCAAGGACCTTGATGACCGAATCATTAGCTCATCAAGTCCAACCCCTTGGTCTATGGGACAAAATATCTACATTACTAGAGTCATATATTCACCCAATTAATCATATCAATATTCATAAACACATCTATCTAGGGCTACCTCCCAAATCTACAGGATCCACTTAGGGCCACCTCTTGGGCTTCATATCTCAGCATCCATATCATGTATCCAATTACTAGGTCAAGGCTATACATCCATATCAAGTATCAAACCTGTTTTATTTTACATAAACTTTTCTACTACTTTCACATGTCCCCAACCTAGGCATGTCATATAACCAAATATGTGTTGTCCAATGCAACTATTAGTGAAACTAGTATAACCAATGAAGTAACCAATACAACTCAACACATTTATGAGCTAGCACTACCTGGTATGATCATCTACGATCCACACCCGATAACATTTTCCTTGCTTACAATGACAACCAACGGGATAACACTAACATATACAACCCTATGCAATCCAATGACGTCCCATACCATCGTGGAAGGTGGATTCATACCAATTAATGGTTTACTCACACACAAGTATACTCATGCTATACATCCATATACTCAATAACACATTTTCAATTATATTTAATAAACCAACACATGTATAATCATTTCAAAGTATTAACAATCATTTTGTAATTTCATGCATCATTTAAAAGTAATTAAAACTATCTCTAGCATGCATCTCGAAAGGGAGCACATCTACCTACCTCAACCATCTACAAGGGTCAAAATGTCCAATACTTATCCCTCCTAATCACCTTGATTAATACCTAAATCATGATAAAAGTATAGTATTAACATTCCACATTCAATTATGGAATCAATGGTTCAAACTGGTTTGGAATATGCCAAAAACCCAATCTTAGTCTCTATAGTTATGTTTGCATCCGATTAAAAGATCCAAATCCATTCAATCTACTAAAACGGATTATAACTCATCTTCTCCTGACCTCATCTGAACCAACATGACACGACATGGGTAGGACGGACATGACACAACTCTAATTGGCTGCCAACCACCATGGTTTAGCCCAAGGACCACCATTTTTGCTGTTTCTTCTGGCCAACCAAGGGTTCCTCTTCCACTCGCAACCACTTACCATCAAATAGCCGCCACTGATCGATAGCAGTTTCACCAAAATCAAGAGAAGAAAGGGAGAAAATGCTCCTTAATCAAAAACACGTTCAAAACCCATGGTTTTTGGTGATTATGGAGTCAACAGTGCTGGAATTGAACCCAAATGAGTTCATCCTACTCCCTTCTTGCCTTCTTGATCAGAATGAGTGCTTGTTACTGGCGATTTAGTCGGAAAAGTAAAGAAAATGAATAAGAAAGAGGTGAGTGTTTACCTACAAAAATCTGGTGAAAATACCACTTCCGACGAGTTTTTGCTTCCACCTCTGGCCTTCAATGAAGAACTCTCTCTCTCAGATTCTCAAGAAGGTGATTCCCATCGCCTTCCTTGGGTGCTTGCAAGCAACCACAATTCAGGTATCGTGGTTGTTGAGTAGGGGCATCACACAAACCCTCCATGAGGGTCTGGTGTTCGGGTCATGTCCAATGTGGCCCGATTCGACCTGGTTGTCACATACTATCCCCTTTATAAATATTTACTCAATCTCAACTCTTTGTTTTTGCCTTGTACGGTATCAAAATTTCCAACAAATCTTGAAATTGAGTTTTTAACACTCAAAACAACCTTTATATTAAATTACTGTACAAGTCTTACGAATCACATAAAATTTTAGATGAAATAGCTAAAATGATACATCACAACTCAAATCACCTTCATAAAACATATTTAACTTACATGAACAAAAGTTCCTCCTCATATTTTCATTTGATGTGCTTTCATCATGCACCCATCACGTGAAGTGAGAATAAATCAATAAATGTAACCAGTCCAAGATACTTCTGTTTCACCACGTATTCTCTCATATATCAAAAAGAATGATTAATCATTTAACTCAAAATTAACTCTGAAAACAATAGCAAAATTACGATTTTTCATATTTAAAATTATGAGAAACCATCATCATCTCAATTATGACATCCCTGGTGTGTAAGAGCTCTTATACACACTATAGCAAAACCATAAAGAAAACTGACTCGCGGCTGAATTCTGAAGGCAATAGTGGCTGGAATCAAACCCAAAATGGTTCGTCCTTCTTCCTTCTTGCCTTCTTGGTCAGAGTGAGTGCTTGTTGCTGGCGATTTGGTCAGAGAAGTAAAGAAAATGAATAGAAAAGAGAAGACAGTATTTACCTTGAAAAATCCGATGAAAATACCACTTCCGACGAGTTTTTTCTTCCAGCTCTGGCCTTCAATGGCAAACACTGCCTCTCTCTCTCTCTCTCTCTCTCTCTCTCTCTCTCTCTCTCTCTCTCGTCCTTGGGTGCCTGCAAGCAGCCACGATGTCTGTTGAGTAGGAGGGTCGCGCATACCCGCCATGCGGGGCCCGGGTTTGGGTCTGGCCCAATGTATATAGTACCGTAACTGGAGATTTCTTTTTATTCAAGGGAAATACAAGACACCAAGTATAGGAAATACAATATTGGCTTCACATGTGATATAACTGGTATGTGTAATATTTACATTCTATGATCTATGTACAAGTTGTCATGTCTGCAAGGATAGATACTTCTTGATGGGAATTTATAACAGGCTCCATTGTTGCAAGTATGATATCTTGTAGCGAGTCAGGTTAATACCAAACATTCTTGAATCCTTGTTCCCAGGAAGCATAGTCCTTTGTAGATGGTGATCAGTTGGGCTTGTAGAACATCCAAAAAGTGCAGCTGACTCGAAAACCCTGCAACCTATTTTCCTTGCAGCAGAATCAAGCAGCCCAATATATGTTCCTGTACCCTCTCGAGACAGACTGCTTGTTACAGTGAACTTAATTGGATCTGTAATTGAAATAGTCCAAGACCGAAGAGCAGTAGTAAAGATATATATGGTATTCTTTTCTAGGAGTTTCCACTGGATGTCATTTATGGTCCAGCTCACCACAAATATTATATTTCATTTTTTGTTATCTAAAGTGACATTGTTTCACCATCCGCCAATTCCACCGTAAACATGTCAATTAGATAATATTGGTTATGCCCCATAAGTGAGTCACTTAGGATAGAATATCTCTTGAAGAGCTAGTGATGAATACATGGAGTCGACACCACAATTGCCATGCCCATGAACAATCCCACAAGCAATGAGAAATTGTTCTCGAGCATGCTAGAGTATCTACTAGACCCCGACGGTATCTCAAGTAGTTGGTGGCTAGGTCATTGTATGTAACTTTTGATTCTATGAAACCTCGATACATAACAATCTTCTTAAAAAGAGATAATGAATTTGAAATAGGGTTTTAGGACTTTGACTCCAATCATACTAAATGCTCGTGTACTCGTCAGTTTTTTCATAAAAAATCTTCTTATCCCACTGGCTAAGGGTCAACCTTTGTACTAATAATTTATTTGGCTAATTGAAATCAGAAATTCATCTACACCTGAGAAAACGTGAGCAAGAAAATGAGGTTGCTTACTTATGTGCATAATTGATCAAGAAATTCCAGTAATAAGGTGCACAATTTTAATGTATTTTAGATGAGCTTTTGGAGCCTAGAATATGCAAAGCAATGAACTATTAGAATGCTAATATGAGATGAATCTTTGCTATAATGCAGGATATATGTTAACTAATATGCATTGATCAAGAACACGATTAGGCATGCAAATTTAATATTTGATGGTGCTTTGAATTATAATGGAGTTATGTAAATATAAGGGTGATGAATATTAATGATATAACTTACGCGTAATGAATAATGCAATGAAAATAATTAAACTAATTATGATGAAACTAGAACAAGAACTATGATGCTATTTCTCTTTTCTTTCTTGTATAATGCAATACTAATAATATAAGGGATAACTTATGGATGCAAGGCAACTAAGATGAATGATGAAAAAAATAAAAAATTGTACTTTACTTAGAGAAGACTTGATTTAAGCACCCTTCACCCTTCTTGAATGAAAACACTGACAAACACACTGAAGTAAAGAAGATCAAAGAAGGAATCAAAAAGTGCTTAAAATTTTCTAGATTTCTCTTGAATCTTGAATGCTTTCTTGATTTTTTTTTTTATGCTTATATGGGAGAGAAAACCCCTTTTATATGAGAGAGTTATGGTACAAAAGTTATCAAGTTTACAATGATTATGCAATAAAATTCTAATGTATAGTAGAACCTCTTTTAGAAGTTTACAATGATTATACACCTAGGCTCATAATTGAGATTTTATACAAGTTAAATGGATGTATTACAATGTATAAGTAAAATTTCGAAAGTTCATGTGCATAAGACAACTTTCCAAATCATAACATTCCAAATTCATTGAATATGTCATAACTTTCCAAAACCTTTAATACACAATTCAGACTTTATAACTTTAAAAAATCCATGAACATACAATTCAAATTTATGACTTTCCAAATACATAAACATATAATCCAGATTTTATGATTTTTCAAATTTCAAAACTTATAATTCAGATTTATATAGTTTCCAAATTCAAAAATCAGGTTTTCAACTTTTAAAATCCCCGAACCATAATTTTAATTTTTCAAAATCCTTGAATAACATTTTTAACTCTCCAAACTCATTGACATCATTCAAATTTTCGAAATTTGGAGTATAAATATATAATTGATATTTATGCAGCTTTTGAAATCCAAAAATTAGGCTTTTAACCCTTTAAAATAAAAAATAGGTTTTTAACTTTGCAAACTCAAAAATCAAGATTTAAATTTTGAAATCAATAAACTTCATTTGAATTTTTAAAATTTAGAAACCATGAATGTACATAATCATATTTATGTACTTTCAAAATCCTAAAATCAGGTTTTTAACCTTCCAAACTCAAAAAGTCAGGTTTTTAACTTTCCAAATTTATAAGCATAATTAATATTTTTAAAATTTAGAAATCATAAATATAAAGTTCAGATTTTGAAATCTTGGAAATCGCAAATATAGAATTATATTTTCGAATTTTTGAAAGTCCTTGATATATAATTCACATTTTGAACTCTTTTTCATAAACTTTGAATCAAATTCAATCTTTTAGAAAGTTTTGAAAACCACAAAATTCAAATTTGGGATACCTTTTGAAATCATTTAATAAAATTCTGATTTTTTGACACTTTTCAATAAGATTCAAATTTTAGAAACTTTTTAAATAAGATTCGAAGTTTTGAAAACTTACCATATACAAGAAGAGGCGTTTTTCAAGGCATATTTTCAGCAAAATTTATACATCAACCCTATCATGTACATGCACTCAAGCTTGCACCTGTGTGCCCCATGTCAATCGAACCCAAAAATGTACATACACACATATGTATATATAAAATCCTTTGATTGCCAAAACGTTTTATACAACCCCATCATAGACATGTACACACATATGTACATACACACATTAGTAACCCGATACATACATATCAACTTAGCAAAATTTATACATCAACCCTTTGATTGCCAAAACGTTTTTCAAAAAGATTGATAACTTATTTGGTAAATCCTCTAATTTTAAAACCTCCAAAACCAGAAAAACCTTTGCTTTTGTATCTCTCCAATCATATGAATGCATTGGGTGCTTTACTTACTCGGTATGAGGATGATATTTTTAAGGAGTATGCTATTTACTACATTTCGAAAACTCTACTAGCATATGAAAGAAATTATCAAGCCATGGAGAAAACGTGTTTGGCCTTGGTACGAGCTTTCCAAAAGTGTAGACATTATTTTTTGGATCATAAAATTTTGATAGTGTATAAACTTGACCCTATCAAGCATCTTTTTGAAAAACCTATCCTAACGGGCACACTAGGTAAATGATAGCTCCTTTTAATTGAGTATGATATGAAATTCCATCAACAAAACTCCATTAAGACACAAGCCCTAGTCGATCTTGTTGAGGTGTCGACCATGATGAGGTTAGGACCATTATGCATGAGTTTCATGATGGACAATGTGGGGGTCATGTCAATGCAAATATGATGGCCATGAAAATATTTACAGCAAGTTATTTTTGGTCCACTTTGAAACAAGATTATCATAATCATGTTAGTAAGTGTCATCAGTGTCAAGTGCATGAAATGTCATTCGCATTCCATCATCTGCATTACATTCATTTGTAAGCCCATGGCCCTTCACCATATGGGCATTCAATATCATTGGACTAATCTCACCCACTGCATCCAATGGACACTAGTTCATTTTAGGAGTCACTGAATGTTTTTCTAAATGGATTGAAGCTACTTCCTTGGCAAATGTTCAAGGACAATATGTTGTGGCATACATTAAGAAAAATATCTTGGCTCGATTTGGAGTTCCAAGAGAGCTAGTGTCGAATAATGACACCCCATTCAAAATGAAAATGTGGAGAAGTAATGTAAGACCTATGACATTACTCAACACTTTTTATTGCCCTACTACCCTCAAAGCAACGGCCAAGCCGAATCCACAAACAAAACTCTCCTAAGCATCATTGAGAAAATATTAGAAAAGTGTAGAACATGGCATGAGGAACTACATGAAGCTTTAAGGGCTTATAGGACTTCCATCCGTACTCCCACAAATGCCACACCATTCGAGTTGGTTTATGGTACAAATGTCATACTTCCCATTTATACCAAATTGCATTTATTTCATACATATCTTGCACTCAATTTACCCATAGAGACCCTACAACAAGCTAGGATGGTTGATCTTGACCTATTTGATGAGAAAAAAATCCCTACATCTTATCCCAATGGAAAAAAATCTACGATTATAATCTTAGAGTAGGAATAAGACCTACCTATTTGGATTTCATTTTGTTTGGAAATTAGACCTTGTTATGTGAGAGATTGAATTTTGTAATGTTACTCAAAATTTTCTGCAAAGCCTCTGCTACGCAGGAGGTATTAAAATCCAAGTGAAAGAAAATATAAGAAATTGGAAGTCCCTCTTGATGGAAATAAAAAAAAATCTTTTAAAATGAAAATTTAAAAACCCGAAACATCAAAGAAACATTATGGGAATCATCCTACTTAGGGAAGCTGACCTTCATAGGCTTCTTCCCAAGCTCACAAAGCACATATAGAGGTCTCTAAGCATCTACTTTACTCACCTCACATTCCATGCACTCATGCATCCATAAAAGAATCATCCACGCATGGTCATCTTAGGACTAGGCATTTTCATTCCATGTCAATTCCCCTTTGGCTAAAATCCCCTCTTTTGCAAAAAAAAAAGAAATAAATCTAAGAAAAGGGATGATATGAGCAAGAAAAAATCCTTACTCTCAAGTTAAATATCGGAAGAAAATCAAAGGGGTGTTTTCTTCTTTGCTAGCATCCAAATAAATTTGGATTAATGCCAAAGAGGGACATGTGCTTTTGTGTTAGTGGGAAGCACTTGTTGCAGAGGTGGCTTGTTTTGGGGTAAACCTCTACCAGCCGCTATAGGTAATACCGCCACGTGGGAGCGGATCTACTATCAGATGTTTTGCAAGGGTGCCTCTTACGTCAGGCAACGCCTATAGTGCGCCCCGTGGGAGTGCTACGGCCTATAGTGCGCCACGTGGGAGTAGCTGCCGCTTAGCCTTTAGAGCCGCTCCCACGCACGGCTAGGCGTCATTTAGTAGCGGGAGGCACCCAACTTCTGAGGCCGTTCTATAGTGGGGTCAGCCTCCGCCTTAGAGTAAGGCAGGCGTTTGATAGCGCAGGGAGCGAGAACCTGGCAGTGTTATTAATAGTGGGTCACCACACCACACCACTGCACCGGCCTATAGTGCGCCACGTGGGAGCCTGACAGTAGCAGTAGCCGGTTGATCTCGGCCGACCCTCACCTGTAAACGGACCCTGATGAGCCTCTCTTCTCTCTTGCGGGTCATGACCAATGCCCCACCTAGCTGAATAGGCTAGAAAGGGAAAAAAGGCATGGCAGACGAATCCAGCCAGATTCTAAAGAAAGATTATCCATTGGAAAGAAGGCGCATACGCGGGGCCCCACTACTCTTCATTCATGGGGGGTCTCATGACTTCCCCCTGGGCGAGAGGTGCACCTAACCCACCTACCTACTCCATCAAGGTGTTCCGCGGACGAAGAGACCCGACCGACCCATATTGTATTTGAATTAGGCGCCCCATCTTTTGACTGTTGTCAACTAATCTCTTCCATCTTCGATTCTCTTCTATGTTAGAAAATTTACTGTGAATGCTTATTCTGATCTAAGTGGTCCTATTACATTGATAAAATTGCTAGGAAGCATTCTTCCTCTTTTCATTCCAAATTCAAGAAGAATACGGCCCAGATACGATTTGATTGAGGTACGTGTGCCTCTCTTCTTACTTTTTTGTATCCCCTTGTTCCTCGGATACAATTTGATCCTTCTATGGCCAAATCTCAATTTGTGGAAGCCCTTCGATGGTTTCCTTATGAAAACATCAATTTGAATTTGGGTATAGGCAGTCTCTCTTTTCTTCGTGATATTGACCACATTTCTTATCCTTTTATTTGTATTTTAGTGGGTTGGTCTGGTATGAGAAGTTATGGGAAAGAGTATATTCTGACATCTGGTCGTGAATTTCTAATGATTGTACGTGTTAAAGCATCTTTGGATCACTCTACTATTCTATGTTCTTCTAGAAAGCGTGCTAATCCCTATGTTGTGCGGGCCCTGAGCATCTTCTATTCGGCGGGATAAAGCTTTTCTCTGCGAGGGGCCTTGTGCGATAAACCCTGCGGGCGGTCGTCCCGTCGATAAAGTAGTCTAAAAGCGAAGACATCGGGAAGAAGGGTGATGTCTTATGTGTAAGCGTAAGCATTTGCGAGTCGAAGACCATGACCCAAGCTAGACGAACCCGGACACAATGGACACATCTTTTTCCTTGTGGGAGGGTACTCCGAGTAGTGGGTGGGTTAAGTGCACCTCTCGCCCAGGGAAATATGATTTTAAAAAAGGGAATGTTGAATATGTCTTATGATTTTAAAATATTTTCCAAAATAAACTGGGGCACATTTTAAAAATTTATGATTTGAACATGTCCTATGAATTTCATAAGGCTTCAAACATCATTTTTAAAATAAATGTCTTAGGAAAATATTCTTGAAAACCCCGAGATTACAAAAGTTGAATTTTGAAATTCAAAAGGGAATGTTGATCTACCCAAAGATAGAACAAATCCTGAATCGGCAGGAGATGAAATTTTTGAGAAAAGATAAGAGGATGATATCAAAGGCAAGCATATCCAAATTGGGCAAGAGGATGACTGAGGGCCAGATCAAGTCTAGCCAACTAAGGCTCGACCCAATCCAGACAAGTCAAGATGCCTACCCAGCTCAAAGAAAAGAATTAGTCAAGACACAATTCAATGTCAAGCTCTAATACCAATGAGATCTTGGTCCAAGAAGAGGAGCATTTAAAGCCAAACGCATAAAAGTGACTCGATGCAAAGCAATTATCCTATCTAAGCCCTAAGTTAAAATCAAAGGGCCAAAGACAAAAGAAAGGTTGAATCAAGTCGTGGCTATGGCATAGAGTTTGGCTAAAGTGGTTCAACATCAAAAGGTGTTTGGGTCAAATTTAAGTCAATCAAAACCCGAGTGAAAATCAAGCAAATGGCAGGTTGAGCATGCCATACACCATGCAAAGTAGAGCCACAATTTAGGTCTTCATTCCTTCTTCCATTCCTCTTTTATTCCTTTCCATTTCCTTCCGGTCTTCAGGTCCCTTCTTCCTTTCTCTTTTTCCATTGCTCTCTTATTCCTTTCCATTCAATTCAAGGGGGTTATAACTAAGGAACTTATGTATTCTTTCTTGATGTAATATTTGAGGGGTTATGCTGCCCAATTTCTTTCATGCTTGTGGGTGCCTTCTATGTGTTTTATTCATATTTTCTTATACCTCAATATATATTATAAGATATTATATCCCATAATCTCTTCTATGCTTATGCAATACTAATAATTTCCTTGATTATTTCATTTTCTTATGCTTTGATTGTTGTGTATTACATTTCAATTGTGTCGGATGCATCAACATATTTTCTTGAAATTGAAAACCCTATTTTCTGCATCCTACATTTGTCTTGTTACTAATTTTTCCTTTCCTACTCTGCGATCTGAATGCGATGAAATTTGGTACACTCAACATACACACAGACCCACTATCTATAATTTGTAAGAATTTTAGGATCATTTAATACCATAAATAAAATTAGAAAAAAACAAATAAAAACATAATAGAGTGTGTAAACCCTTCACATACTACAATAGAGGTTGGGTTAAAGTCCTATAACTTTTTTTGCAGTGATCCAATTTGATTAAAAACGGTCTTGTTGAAAATCCATAGCTTTCCAATGAGACTAATTTCATAAAAATCTAAGATCTCAGTGCTAAGATACAGTCGCTTCATCATGCCATACAATGGGCAAGAGTGGTTCAACATCAAGTTTAAATGCAAGAAGCTCAAATGAAGCCAAGCTAGTCATGCTATGATGAACTACACCCTAAGTTTAAATCAAATGGCCAAAGACCAAAGAAGGACTGAACTAGGCCATACCTAAAGCATACGGTTGGGCGAAGCATCAAGAAGACATTTGATTTAAATCAAGTCAAAACTGAATTAAGTCAAGCAAAGGATGGGCTAATTAAGCCCTACACCATGCAAAGATGGGCCAAGCCTAGCCACGAGCCATGCCAAAGGGCCAGGATATACCTTGGCCTACACCTAGCCGTGAACTAGATCAAGTGAAGACCACACCATTAAACCAAGCCAAGGGCAAGCCACCTAGCTCACATGGCTGCACCCAGTTTCACACTCCCACATGGGCTCAAGAAGACCACTCCCATGTCCCACATGGCCCATGTGTAACCTCAAAAATGAGGAAAATTTTGTTCGGTCCAGATTCAAACTGGGTCTCCCATTGAAAGCCCAAAAACTGATCCAAAGAAGGACCTAGAGCCCACTTGAAAATCTATGAAAGGGGCCTTGGGTGGCTGATTGAAGACATCAAAGAGAGAGAGAGAGAAATTAAGGGAATTTCTTCAGCTAGAGAGGGAAGGAAAGAGAGGTGTGTGAAATGGAGGGGAAGGAGATGCCCTTCCCAAGCCGTTAGTCACCAAGAGGATCCGTCGGCCACTTAGTTCTCTTTCGGTTCTCAAGTCATCTCTTCCTTTATCCATTTTTATTACTCTCTTATTTCTTTGAAACACCTAGAAATTTTGCCTTTTCAAGAAAAAATGTGGTTTTAGGTCTTTTAAAGGTTTTCAAATAAAGATACCTTAAATGAACTTATTTCCATGCCAAAATTTTATAGCAACATCAAAATAAGGGTACATTGCACTCCTTTCATAAAAATCTAACTTTGACAAAGAGCCCAAAAATGACTACTTTGCCCTCAATACCAAATTGACAAAATTCTACACATTCAAATGATTTTCTTCAAATAAAGGATGATTTTTTAAAGAAACAAATGAAAATGAGACATTGAGAACTAAAACCATAAAATAATTACAAGATCTCAAATTTACAAAATTCTAAAAGCCTTTGAAATTCAAAACCAAATCAAATCCAAAACTAGACCTCAAAAATTCATCTGATCGAGAGTAGTCCTACTGCGAGACTATACACCCAAGGGTTAAAGTGGTCTGACACCCTATACCCAATAAAGAGTTAAAGTGGTTGAAACAGTAAAGAGTAACTCACAGAGCGAAAGTAGGTCACCCATACAAACAAACACTGGGATTGAGACTCAATTGTTTTTCAAAAAGAATATTGAATATTTTGTTAAAAATTGATGTTTTCAATTTGTCTCAAATGAAATGATTTTAAATAATTAAAAGAAAAATATTTGAAATCATAAATCTTAACTCAAAAGATAATCAAGCAAAAATAGAATTGTTGAAGGTTAGGATGAAAGCAGATGATCACCTACAAGAAATGGAATTTGAAGAAGCATAACTCTAATACCTATAGGGGATCAAATCAAATCGAGTAAAAAATGGATATAACACCATGCTCAAGACGAGTTCAAACTAAGAAATGGCTATGTCAAGAAGCCCAAGTGAAATTCCAATTCAATCAAGTAAAAGGGTGCACCAAACCGATCAAGACATATCAAGATCCAGGTCGAGTCAAAAGTAGCACCAAGAAGACCAAGTGACCAAATTATGGGCTACATCAAGTCAATAAGGGTCAAAGTTAAGGCAAAAGGAAAGATTGAGTAGCTAAGTCAAGGGCCTACTCATGCACCAAAGTGACGGTTTGCACCTATCCACGACCCACAAGCAAGACCACACCAAATAAAGCCAAGCAAGGGAGCAGGCTGCATTGCACCTAGGCTAGGGATGCACCAAGGCTCATCCTTGACCAAAATGGAGACCATCCATGTGCTCCATGTGACCAACACCTTCCAAAGTGATTTGGATCAAAATTGGGTCAAATATGAATCCCCATGCCCAACCCATGGAAGGGTCTGGAGGCCCCTCTATTTTCAGCATCCTAGATCAATCGAACCCGAATCCGTAAACACAAAATTATGAAAATTGGTTCACACTTCAATATCACATCGCCCTTGACAAAATTTCATTTTCAAATATGAAAAACAGAAACAATTTTGTTTCCAACAATAGATGTTCCTAATTTTTTGGTATTTCACGGATCTCCAAAAATGCTAAAAACTTTACCTGAGATAGGCCAATGTCTGATGTTTATTGGGATATTTTTGTTTTTGGTTCTATGGATGAACAAAACTAAATCAGTGAAGTTCTCAGCTTTGAAACTTGGGACAAAAGACAAAAATATAAAGACTTAAAGAAATGATTGTATCTTTACACATAGATGTTAAAAGTTTATGAAATTAATAAGTTAGAAAGCTATGAGAATCATCTTTCCAGCGGAACCATTTTAAAGGCTTTTGGATCATTACAAACAGAGTTAAGAAAGTTTTATCGAAGCTCTATTGAGGATATATAGTGCACACAGGTTCTGTCTCGATTTTTATTCAACTTTCCTAATTTTATTCATGACCTTACCCATGTTTAAAATTTTTAAAAATTTCAAAAGTGTTGGCCTGTGTGTGAATGAAGTGTGGACTGATTTTCAAAAGTTTTTGTTCATAGATCAAGACTAGAAAAATCAATGATCAGACAAATATAGAATATTTAAAACAGAGTTTTCTGTTTTAAGAGTAATGAATACATCTGATTGATCTTTAATGGTTTAGATGATTATCAAAAAAAGTTTTTGGTTGATGACTTTATTTTATTAGAGATAAAGTATAATAATCAAGAGAAATTATCATATAGCTTAAGCATAGAAGAGATGAGAGAGTATAACTTTATAATATATATTGAGGTAAAAACAACTACAAATCAAACAAATGGTAGATGATTTTATCTTTGTTCTTGGATAAAAATTTGCCAAGCCTCCCTTAAATATTACATTGATTTGGAGACAAAAGTTCCTTAATTATAAATTGAATTGAAGAAAGGAAAGAGAAGGGAAAAAAATCGATCTTGATTGAAGACCTTGGAATGGCTTGGAGACCGATGGCTTGGGGGTGGCACTAACACTCTTGGGGGGGATGACTAATTCCTCTCCTCTTCCTCTCTCTCTTACACTTTTATGGGATTTTCTCTCTTGATTTTTCTTTAGGTTTCTCCTTTGGTTTTCCTTACTTTTTCTCCCTTAAACCAACCTCTGAAGGGGTCTATTTATAGATTTGAAGGGGAGTCTTCAGGCTCTTTCATGGGTTGGGCATGGGGCTTGGTATTCAACCCAATTTTGATCCAATTTACTTTGGAAGGTGCTGGTCACATGGATCACATGGGAGCACATGGACGGTTTCCATTTTTGTCAAGGATGAGCCTTGGTGCAACCCTAGGCTAGGTTCAATACAACTCGCCCCCTTGCTTGACTCGATTTAGTGCGGTCTTGATTGTGGCTCGTGGTTAGGTGTAACCCGTCACTTTGGTGCATGAGTAGGCTCTTGACTTAGCCACTCAACCCTTGGTTTTGCCTTGACTTTGACTTGTTTGTCTTAGCCCAGCCCGTGACATGACTCATTTTGATCGAGCCCACAATTTGATGTAACCTTGGTCCTTGACATGCCTTAGCGAATGCACCCTTGACTCCTTTGGTGTGGTCATGATTTGATTTTTGTGTGGGGTTGATCCTTAGCCCATTTTTGACTTGGTATGGGCTGGTCATGAGCCCATATTTGACTTGCTATGCACTTGATCATGAGTCCAGAGTTGAATTTGGTTTGAGCCCATCTTATTTGATTTGATACGGGCTTGATCAATCTTTATTTGAATTGATTTGGGCTTGAACCTTGCCCATTTTGCTTGATTTGGTTTTTGGGCTTGATTTGAATTGGGCTAGCTTCATGTCGCCCAATTTGACTTGATTTGGGCTTGCCTCAGCCTACTTGATTTGATTTGGTTTGATCCCTTGCTAAAATACCTCCTTTGCTTTTGTCCTACCTTCTCGGGATTCTGCTCCACTTGATTCGAGGCTCTTTTGAGGTAAGATTTATGGTTTCAAATATTTTCTTAAAGACAATTTCTTTTAATATATATTTGAAAACATTGAGTTGAAATCTTTAAATACTTTTGAAAAACAACTAAGTCTCATCCCCAGTTTTTGTTTGCATTTCTCTCTGTGAGTTAGTCTTTACCATTTCAACCAGTTTAATGCTTTGTTGGGTGTAGGGTGTCGAACCACTTTAAAGGGTTTATGGTCTCGAACCTCTTCAACCCTTGAATGTAGGGTTGGGAGAAGGATTCTGCTCGATCGGAAGAGTTTTTGAGGTTTGATTTGGATTTGAAAGGTTTTTGTAATTTTTGTAAATTTGATATTTTGCAAACATTTTAAAGGTTTGGTCCTTAATGTCTCATTTTTATTTATTTTATTGAAATCATCCTTCCTATAAAAGAAATCATTTGCATTCACTTAATTTCACCAATTTTGCCTTGAGGGAAGAGTGATCATTTTTTGACTTTTTATCAAAATTGATTTTTTTTAGTGGGGTGCAAAATACCCTTATTTTGAGGCTCTACAAAATTTTGGTAAGGAAATGAGTTCGTTTAGGGTATCTTTATTTGAAAAACTTTAAAAGACCCAAAATTATAATTTTTCTTGAAAATATAGAATTTCTAAAAGATCAAATCTTTTGAGAAAATTATTAGGTATTTACATATGCCCTACTTTGTCATTAACCAAATTTATTTTTTTAATGGTAAATAATAACACCCATAAAAATTTTATTTTTTTGAAATGGTATAGTTGATTTTAGTTGAATCAAGATTTTATGAACTTTCCGAATCTTGGTTAAGGGATTCACTTCTTGGACTTTAGTTATCTGAATTCCGATGGAGAAGAGGATTTCTAGCAAAAGGTGACTCAACATGCATAGTGATCGACCAATGCAAACATCATATATGATTAAAGCCATCTATGAATGCACATGAATATGAGATATAAGATGCAATGAATATATGTTTGAGGTCTCTTTAATTTATTTAGGGAGCTCCCCATGAAAGTTGGTTGCCCTAAGTGGGATGGCCTCCATGATCAATTTCTTGATGCCATTGGTTTTTGTAAAAATTATTTTGAAAGGATATTTTCTTTTTGTTTGCATTAAAAAGACTTTCATCTCCTATATTTTCTTCCACTTTGGTTTTAATATAAAATTACTTAGTAGAGGTCTTTGTTATTATAAATACTCAATAATATTTTAAAACTCCATTTTTCACACTATAAGGCCTAATCCTCAAATAGAAGGACCTCTCAAGAGTTGAACTCCTCAAAAGTAAAGTAGATGAGACAACCATTAGGTTGAACATGCATTTGTGATATATAACTTCAAAATAAATACATAAAATTTAATGCATGATTTAAAACCATGCTTTCCTAAAATATCAAACCGTAACTAAACCAAGGGGTCCCCAGTTACGGTTACGGTTCTGACTACCGGCGGTTCTGCATCTGTTCGATTTCGGTTCAAAACGTGGGCCCATTCTGACTACCCTCCAGCTCACATAAGCATCCTTGTGTGATGTCCTAAAACATGTAAGAAAAATGCAAGAGAAGGATACCAAAAACTCCCTTCAAGATACGGTCATAAATTAGCTTTTTTGTCATGTTAGTTATCCTGCCATTGAATTGTCAACCGTCTAAGGATAGATATATATAGACGGTTGATTCACCACTTGATCAATTGACACAACAACATTATGTTGGGATGATAGGAGGATGCCCTTAGTAATGCAACAAGATACGATCCAACATTGATCAGAAATAATGAAAAGAGAATGGAAGCACATAAAGACCACCAAAAATCGTCAAAAAAGCTACATAGATAAGGGTCCTTGCCCAGTATAATTCAAAATTGATGATTGATTATTCGTAAAGGTATCTGAGTTATGTGATTTGGGTAAATTAAGAGCTTGATATGTGGGACCACATCCTATCACTTAAAGAATCGGAGAGGTGGCTTATAGGCAAGAGTTTCCAATGATATTGAACACCATGCACAATATATTCCACATGTCAATGCTACGCAAATAAGACATTAATTGTTCTCGCATGCTTAAGCGAGAACCTCTCTTGGTGCAAGGGGATTTGACCTATGAGTTGCAATAGTTGAATGGAAGGAACAGATCCTAGGTAGACGAGCATTAAGATTAGTCAAAGTCCATTAGAGCAACCACTCACGAAGTAAGTTGGGAGGTAGAGGAATAAACGCGTGAAAAACATCCCTTCCCATGTAAGTACCATTTAAAATTTTGAGAATAGAACTTCTTTAAGGGAG
Source organism: Brasenia schreberi (assembly GCA_036023115.1). NCBI lineage: Eukaryota > Viridiplantae > Streptophyta > Magnoliopsida > Nymphaeales > Cabombaceae > Brasenia > Brasenia schreberi. The sequence goes on from JAYKKT010000050.1 coordinate 6,751,218, forward strand.
TTGAATGTGTGGCTTGGGTTGGGGCCCACCCATGGTCGGTCTAACCTAGACCCATCGGACCCTTTTTGGATGTCATGGTCATCTATGGAACTACATAGATGTAGTGGAGAGGGAAGAGAGAGAGACAAAACAACAGAACAGATGATGTGAGAGAATAATTGTTGAAGGAAGCTGGAAGGGATTGTGCGACATACCCTCAAGGTGAGTCCTCTTCCCCTTTCATTTGAATCTCATAAAAATGGTGGTGATCGAAGCTGTATTTGGGGTCAATTGAATGATAATGGATTGACAAACGGATTAGGTTCATTTTCGACAACAATGGGTCGTGAAACAATCACAAATCCATATTTTTGTTGCTTTTTTGGATTTTTGTCCCTTTCTCTATTTCCACCTTTCTTCAGCAAAATCGCCATCGGACAGAATGGATGTGAATCGTTTAACTAGATCTAGTTAGATCAAATAGATCCACATTTGGTTTTAGGTAATTTTGGAACCATTTGAACAACAATTTTGATGTGGTTTGAACCTTTAAGCCTGTAAGTGAACGTATAATGTTAATATTTTATTTTTATCATGATTTATGAATTATATTTGCGTGATTGAAAGAGATATGCATCATGAGATTTGGATACAAATATAAGCTACATTGTACACCTTACTGTTTGGGGCCCTCATGGTGGCCAAGGTGGTGGTGTTACTCGTGATGGTGATGTTTCTCATGATGATGATAATGATGGTGATGATGAAGCTAACAACAACCAGCCCTCTCTCCCTTTCGGTTATAAAGAAAAAAAAGCTACGGGCAGGGTCACATGGAAAGCTAACAATTCAATTGTAACGTCAAACATTATTAGTGTTTATTTCAGTCGTACTTGCACGCGGAGTATGGGCACTTGTTCTGTTTGAGCCCAATAAAGCACGTACGCTTAGTTTCCGGGACCCTCTTCACGCCCATGGTGTCCGCCATGGTGTCGATGATGGTGGCCGCCATGGTGCTCATGGCGGTGGTCATGATGGTGCTCGCGATGATGTTTGTGGTGGCCATGGTCATGATGGTGGTTATGCTTGTGCTCATCTGCTTCGAGCAACTCCCTTCCTCCTTCCACGGCGTACATGCACAGGGCGATGGCAACAAGAAGAACAAGAAGAATCTTGGCGGTCCTCATTTTCACTTAATTGCTGGAAAAGTACGAGAACCACAAGAAGGTACAAAGACTAAGAAAATGACTGAAGTGATGAGTATATTTGGAGAAAACTCCCGTATATATAGGCGTTTGGGCAACAACAAAACAGTCTAGACAACCAGATACCAACAACAACGTGAAAGCCATTATGAGTTCATGGAAAGCACGGTGACAAATAAACGACATTGTTTAGTAGGTACCAAATTTGTTTAGTGGAGACGTGATGGCCATTCTTATAATACCCAATTGGCTTTGTATAAAAAGCAAAAATATCCTTCCGCTTCTTGATCCGTCAAAAGATTGTATTGTTTTATCAGGTCTATTGGGAGTTCACTGCATGTACCTTGTCCGCCACGGAGTTGCAATATGGAGCTGTCATCTTGTTGATAAGGCTTGCAGCACCAACCCTGTCACTCCTCTACCTGCGGCTCAAATGTTCCACTTCAAAACTGTTTATTGGAATTAGTAACCGAGAACAGAAGACATAAATAGGGATGAACAAGTTGGATGCATGCATGACGCAGAAGAAAGTTTTTCTTGTCGCCTAGCTTTTTGGCAAGCAACTCAAATTGAAGATCAATGGTGCAGACTTAAGGAAAATCTCAAGTTATAAAGAGGATCTTGTCTGAAAAGCTAGCTAGTCTCATATACATTATTAAAATATTTTTGCCTTACCATTAATGGGAGTCATGTGAAAATGTTGCTAAAGAAGGAGAAAGAAACTAAAAGTTGGTTATATATATATATATATATATATATATATATATAGAGAGAGAGAGAGAGAGAGAGAGAGAGAGAGATTTAAGAAGCGTACCAAAATAGAGAACCTTGTGAAGGGCCGGTTGTTCTAGACATGTCCGGTTCCGGGGTTTCAAGCAACCAGTTCCTGTTTGCCCGGAACATGGAATCCAAATTGTCCGTTTCAGGGTTGTTTCAGTTCTGACATGTAACCACCCTGAAACTGTTATTACATTTGACCTCTCAAGAGTCGAACTCCTCACCAGTAAAGTAGATGAGACTATCATTAGCTTGAACATGCATTTGTGATACATAACTTCAAAATAAATATATAAAAATTAATGCACGATTTAAAACCACTGACTCGAATTTCGATTCTTAGCCGATTTCCTAAAATATCAAACCGTAACTGAACCAAGGGGTCTCCAGTTATGGTTACGATTCTGACTATCGACGGTTCTACATCTGGTTCGGTTTTGGTTCAAAATGTGGGCCCATTCCGAAATGCTCATGTCGTTGCTCTCCTGCTCACATAAGCATCCTTATGTGATACCCTAGAACATGCAAGAAAAATGCAAGAGGGAGGGATCAAAAACTCTCTTCTAGAGTGAAAGTATAAATTAGATTTTTTATCATGCTGGTTATGCTGCCATTGAATTGTCAACCATCTAAGGAATTCGACTACGTGGCATGGATGAATCCTATATATATTGTAGATGAGAATTTTGTTACAAAGTCTATATAGAGACTTGAAACTCAATTCGTAAACTACGAGTGCACGAGCGTGCCTGCTAGTTTGCTGAAACTAGGGAAGTTTGGTTTAAATTTCTAACTTCTTAGTGAATGTGGGTAAGTGAGTTCTTTTCACCATAGACCTTCTTGAACCGACGCTCATGGGTCTGTCTAGGCATTTGAAATTTTTTTTGAGATCCGGTATATTTTGAAAATAAGATTTCAATTAAAGAAAAATCGTGAACTCATTATTTCACTCAAAAACAATTCTGGTTCTAAAAAACAGAAACTGGTTCTATTTTCAGAGACTTGTGTTCCTAATGTTTTGGATAGTCTTTAAATCTCTAAAAATCCTCAAAAATTTATGTGAAATAGATAAGGATGTGTAGATTCTTACACTATTTTTATTTTAATGTGATGTACTCTGGATGTATGAAATTAAATCTAAAAAATCCCTTACTCTAGAATTCAGGATAAATCCTGTGACAAAGACATGGATACTTAAAGAAATGATTGTGTCTCTATATTGAGACTTGGAATTTATAAAATTAGTCGCGTTAGAAATCTATGGATGTAAGCTTTACAGTGAAACCATTTTCAAGTAATTCGAATCACTTCAAACAAAGTTATGAGACTTTTACCCAACCTCTCTCGTAGAAAGTGTAGGGCATACATATTCTATTTTATTTTTGTTTAGTTTTTTCTAATTTTATTCAGGCCTTAAATGATTCTAAAATTCTTACAAATTTTATGGATATTAGGCCTATGTGTAGATTGGGTGCCAAATTCCATCGCATTTGGATCGCAAAGTAAAGCTAGAAAAATCAACAATTGCAGAGATACAAGATGTAGAAAATAGAGTTTTCAGTTTTTAGAAATAAATGAATGCATCTGACTGAATTGAAATGTAATCCACAACAATTTAAGCATAAGAAAATGAAATAATCAAGGAAATTATCTGTATAGCATAAACATATAAGGGATTAGGGGATATAAAATCTTACAATATATAATGGGATAAAAGGAACTATGAATCAAACACATACAAGGCACCCACAAGTATGAAAGAAATTGGGTAGAATAACCCCTCAAATATTACATCAAGAATGAAGACATAAGCTCCATAATTACAACCTCATTTAATTGAATGAAAAGGAATAAGAAAGTGATGAAAAAAGAGAAGGGAAGAGTAGACCTGAAAACTGGAAGGAAGCCTCAAAAACTTGGAGGCCAATGGCATCTTGGTGGTTGACTACTTGGGAAGGGGCAACTCCCTTCTCTCTCTTTCCCTCTGTAGCTATTGGAATTCTCCTTGATTTCCTTCCCTCCAATCAACACCTCAAGCCCCTTATTTATAGTTTTTCAAGGAGGGCTCTAGGCCCTTCCATGGATCAGTTTTTGGGCCTTTAATAGGATACCCAATTTGGGTCTTGATGTAAATGAAGTTTCCATATTTGTGGATGCATATGGGTCATGTGGGACATGAAGAGTGGTCCTCTTGAGCCCATGTAGTCTGGTATGAACTTGGGTGCAGCCCATGTGGGTGAGCCCACCCTTGGTTGACCCAATTGGCCAGGTGCAGCTCATGAAACGCCTTAGCCCTTCTCCTTGTTTTGACTTGGCATTGGTCTTTGTCCACTTGGCTTGTTTAGAGTGTGGCTAATCTTAGCATGGTACATGGTGTGATCAACCCACTATTTGCTTGATTCAATTTGGGCTTTGATTGACTTGAATTTAAACAAGGTATCTCTTGATGTTGAACCGCTTTCGCTTAACCCTATGCCTTAGCCCTGACTTGGTGTGATACTTCCTTGTTTATTTAGCTTGAACTTGAGGCTTGAATGAAATCTAGTCTTGTTTTGAATTGACTCAACCTTGGCCTTGAACGCATCTCTTCTTAGACCAAGATATGATTTTGTATTGGAGCTTTAAATAAGATTTTGCCTTATGTTTTTTTTTCGAGATGGGTTGGGATCTTGACTTGCCTGGGATTAGATTGAGCCCTAGGTTAGCTAGATTTGGTATGACCAAGAGTTGACCTCTTGCTTGATTTGGATGTGCTTGCCCTTGTTGATTTCTTCCTTATTTTCTCCCGAAAATTTTGGCTTTGTACTATCTTTGGATAAACCAGTTTTCCTTTCAAAATTCAAGCTATCCAAATTGTTTCGCAAATTTGGGGTTCCAAAAATATTTCCAAAATGTTTTTATTTTAGGAAAATGATGTTTAGAATTTTATGAAATTCTGAGAATATTTTCAAATTATGGATTTTCAAATGTTCCTTGGTTTACTTTGAAAATATTTTTAGGGTGTTTACAGATGCCCCTCTTTGACATTAATCCAAATTTATTTGGATGATGGGAAAGAAGAAAACACCCTATTGATTTCTTTCCAGATTTTTCTTGAGATTATGAATTTCTCCCTTGTTCCATAACATCTCTTTTCTTCGATTTATTTGGAAAATGAAGGGATTTTAGCCAAAGGGCACTTGACATGGAATGAGATTGTCTAGTCCTATGATGATCATGCATGAACGACCCTTTTGTGGATGCATGTGTGCATGGAATGCTAGGTGAGTGAAGTGGGTGCTTAGAGACCCATATATCTAATTTAAGAACTTTGGAAGAAGCCTATGAAGGTCGGCTGCCCGGAGTGGGATGATTCCCATATTGCTTCATTTGATATTTCGGGTTTTCAAAATTTTATTTTGAAAGGGAACTCCTTTTAGTTTCCATCATAAAGGACTTCCAATTTCTTATATTTCTCTTCACTCGAGCTTTAATCCCAACTACTTAACAAAGGTTTTGTAGAAAACTTTGAATAACATTTCAAAATTTACTTTCCCACACAACAAGGTCAAATTCTCAAATAAAATAAAATTCAAATAGGTATGTCCTATTCCTATTTTAGGATTATCATAATAGACTTTTCCTCCCTTGGGATAAGCTATGGGGATTTTGTGAAAGAGCTTCCCATGGTCCCTTTTGAAGCGTCCTATGGTATAAGGCCAAGAAATTTTGATAGAAAATTCTTCTTTTTTGAAATTTCAATTTTCTTTTTTTCTTTCAAAAGGAATCTCTATATCGAAGGTTTTTGTTTTTTTCTTTTCTTTTCCTTTACGAAAGACCTCTATATTGGAGGTTTTGTTTTTCTTCATTTTCTTTTTGATTTGTGCCAATTTTTTTTTTTGGAGAGAAATGAAGTAGGGAAAACAACTTATCCCTTTAGATACTTGATCTAGGAAAATATATCCCATTTCCTAATAGCACTTATCATTTGAAAATATTTTTCTATTTTGAACTAAGCCTCATTTTGTAAGCGAAATATTTTTGAAATGTTATCAAATGATTTTTAAAAGCTCTTCATAAAGCATCAATTCCATAATTCAGGGTCATACAATTAATTTTGGACCTTCTTTTAAGAAAATCAAAGGAGATCAATTTTCAAAAATTATTTCAAAAGAATTTATAGTAGACCCTAGACATAATATTTTTTCAAGTACTAGGCATTTATAAGGTCTATTAAGTTTATTTCCTCCATATCAATCGGCCAATAAGCATTGTTTGTGGTTGCCCCTCTTACAACACAAGGGCCATCTCACTTGGGCTGCCACTTACCAAGTGAATGTGGGTCATGATGGTGGATAGTTTTCAAAAAAGGTCTCCCACTTTAAAGTGGCGAGACTTCATGTACTTTTTATAATGTCGGGCTATCTTTTGCCGGTATGAGTGTATATGATCCATTGTAAGGAGCCTTTTCTCATCAAGTAAGTCAAACTCAACCATTCTAGCTTATTGCAGGGTCTCTATGGGCAAATTGGGTGCAAGAGATGTGTGAAATGAATGCAATTTGGTATGAATGGGGAGTATGACATTTGTACCATAGACCAACTCAAATGGTGTGGTATTAGTGGGAGTGCGGATGGAAGTCCTATAAGCCCATAAGGCCTCATCTAACTTTTCATGCCATGTCCTACCCTTCTATAAAATTCTTTTAATGATGCTTATGAGGGTTTTGTTTGTAGCTTAAACTTGGTCATTGCCTTGAGGGTAGTAGGATGATAAAAAGTGTTGAGTGATGCCATAGGTTTTACACAACTTTTCCACCTTTTCATTTTTTAATGAGGTGCTATTATTCGACACTAGGTCTCTTGGAACACCAAAACGAGTCAAGATATTTCTCTTAATGAATTTCACTACATGTTGTCCTTGAACATTAGCCAAGGATGAGCTTCAATCCATTTAGAAAAATATTCGGTGGCTCCTAAAATGAACTTGTGTCCTTTGGATGTAGTGAGTGTGATTGGTCCAATGATATCAAATGCCCATATATTGAAGGTCCATGGGCTCACAATGGAATGCAATGGGGATGATGGAATGTGAATGTCATTTCCATGCACTTGACACTGATGATACTTCCTAATATGGTTATGACAATCTTGTTTCAAAGTAAACCAAAAATAACCTCCTCTAAGTATTTTCATGGACATTATATTTGCATTGACATGACCCCCACATTCTCCATCATAGGATTGATGCATAATGGTCCTAGCTTCATCATGGTCGACACACTGCAACAAGATGCCAGTAAAACTCTTTTTGTAAAGTACCCCTCCAAGATTACATATCAAGTTGAGATTTTCTGAATAAAAGGCTTATCTTTAAAGAAAGCAAATTTGGGAAATCCTCAATTTTCTAATTTTTTTTTAATGTCTTGAAACCAAGGTTTTTCATTTGGATTTTGGTTATTTTGGAAAATCTCTAAATCATAGGTGAATGAAGTGGGTAAGTGCAAGATCTCTAGGGATCGAGCACCCAATGTGGGATCAATCCTTAGGGATGACCATAAAGAGGAGAGGGCATCTGCTATAGTGTTGTCCACTCTACCAATGTTTGTGGGTGTGAAAGATTTGAAAGAATTGACAAACTTGGTGGCCAATTCGTAGTGTGGAATGAGTTTTTCATTTTTGACTTTCCAAATTTTCAAAACATGGTTTACAACAAGCATAGAATCTCCAAAGACTTCAATACATGACATCCCTAGAATTTTCAAAAATTTTAGGCCTTATATGAGTGCCTCATATTTGGCCATATTATTTGAACATAGAAAATCTAGTCAAAATGACATTGGGATTTCTCCCTCTTTTGGGGATATGAGGAAGATTCCCACATCTGCCTCTTGTTGATTCTTTGCCCCATAAAAATATATTTTTCATACTTGATCTTCATTAAAACAATTTACTAAAACATGATATTTCAACTCATTTGTCAAGATTCCCTCATCGGGAAATTCATCAAGTATGAGTTATGTATCTTCAAGGGGTAACTCAGACACATGATCGGCTAGGGAATGTACCTTAATGGATTTTTGGTGATGGAATTTCAGATCATACTCCATTAAGAGGAGTTGTCATTTACTAGCCTACCCATTAGAATAGGTTTTTCAAAAAGGCACTTGATAGAGTCAAGTTTAGAAAACAATACCAATCAAACTTAACCCTTTTCGCAAAAGTCTATTGAAAGGTTTGCATCTTGTTTCTAAGTTGGAATGAATCTCCTAATCAGTTTGAGTCGACCCTGGAGGCTACGAACCTGGGTTAAGTTGGAGGGTGGAGGCATGTCTATGATGGCTCAATACTTCGAGGGGTCGACCTCTATGCCCCTTTGGCTAACCTTAAACCCTAATAGTTTTCCCGATTTCATTCCAAAAACACATTTTTGAGGGTTTAGTTTCACTTTATAAAGCCCGAGTCTTTCGAAAACTTTTTACAAAAATTCTTTGTATATGCATCAGATTTTTTATTTCACTAAAAATCATCCACATATACTTCCAAAAGCTCATGGATTTGATAATAGAAAATGGTAGTTATGGATATTTGGTATGTCACTAAGGAACCATAGCCTGCCCAAGCTATTTTCAAAGAACCCTTCCCCAATCACGCAAGCACTAGTGGGAAGGGCAAAGAGGTATGTGCTTTCTCGACTTCAAAAAGTCTAATGCATTCATCTCATGCTGTTTTTACTACTTGTGCACCATCTCTCATCCTTCATAAGAAAATCACCCAAGTAGTAATCCAGGGAGCGCCTAGAGTCCCGCCCCCGGTTAAAACCATTTTACAAATTCAAGGTGCTCCAAAGCACACAAGTAGAGCCACAATAGGCGTGAGCCCTAGGCAGATTGTGGGGAAGGTGACTAGGTTTGGAAGGATCTATTCACCCCCATATCTACAAAGTGCTAAAAAAGTGGTCAGTATTCTTGGCCCTTCAAAAGCATGTATTCCTAGAGTTTCGCAAAAAATGGACAAAGGAAAAAATGTTTTAACCTTGTATGATTTTGAAAATCATCTTTTGAAGATTCCCATAAACATGTCCATCCTAGAGCTAATACAAACCTCTCCTAAGCATAGACTTGTCTTAGAAAAAATCCTAGAAAGAGCCATGGTTAGCTCAAGTATAACCCCTGAGTCATTGTCCATCCAAGTGGCACCTATATGTGTAAAAACGCCCATCGTGTTCTCGGAAGAGGATATCGAAAGATCAGATGAAACCCACAACCAAGCTTTGCACATCGAGGTAGTATTTAACCACTATCCTCTCGACAAATGCTTAGTTGATGGGGGAAGAGGTCTCAACATCCTTTCGCTCTACGTGGCGTATCAAATCGGAGTCACCTTGACTTCCGTAAACCCAAGCCCTATCGTAATCACTGGATACGATGGGAATGCATCTAGACCACTAGGAGCCGTGGAATTACCCATGAAAATGGGGGGCATAGCCCACATGGGGGTGTTTCATATCCTAGACATCCACCCCCACTACAACCTATTACTGGGAAGACCCTAGATACACAACCTGCGAGCTATGTCATCTACCTTCCATAGGTGTGTCAAAATCCCCCACGAAGACCATATAGTGGTAATTCTAGGTGAAAACCATCCTCAGCTTCAGGGAATTCAAAATTTCCCGTGGTTGTCAGCTTCTCAAGACTACGAGGACAACCTTGGTGAGACTTTGGTCGAGACAACCAAGCTCGTCCTCCCAAAACCTAGGAAGGTCTTGTGTATCAAGGGGCAGCCCAAGGCTAGCTCACTCAAAACCATTACCATCCTAGGAAAGACCAAGTGTCACCTATTTTCTCAATCCCTAGACAAGAAACCATTCATGTATAACATGGACGATAGCAAGTTCCAAAACCATGAACTATATCAAAAATTTTTAAAAAACAAAAAATCATGGAACATGTTATTGAACATGGGATACATGCCATACCAAAGTCTAGAGAATCAAAACCAAGGTTGCCTCGAGCCCATAGTGCCTAGAGAAAACCCAAGCCGATATGGGATCAGTTATATTCCAAAAATACCACCAGAACTACCACCTGGGTCAAGGGTGCCCTGAAACCTAGTGAAGCAGAAACCTACGATTTAGACCTCTTGTTTAGAGTCTAACTTGTGGCATTTTCCTTTGTAGGTATGATGGAAGATCCCTCCTCAACCAAAAACCCAAAAAAATTACAAAATTCAAAAATTCAAAAAATTGAAAAATCTCAAAAACCAAAAACATTTGAAAAGTGTAAAAAAATCGAAAAAAGTGTTGTTTGTATAGCTCCAAGTGTTTGTGCTTTGCAAAAATCCAAAAAAATCGAAAAATTAGAAATTTCCCAAAACAAAATCTTGTATATACCAGCTCCTGGTAAAAATTTGGAAAAGGCCAAAGATTTCGAAGAGAAAATCGTCTTCATAACAAGACCAAAAGCTTCGAAACCTGTAGAAATTCTAAAACAAAAACTAGGTGTTTTCAAAACCCATGCATCAAGTTCAAATTCCCTAGGATTCAATATTCTAGAGAATGATCGAAGCACGAAAGAAGATCCCCTTCTCTTTGAGGAGGATTCAACTTTCGAGCTCCCCAAGTTTCATAAAATTCTCGATTTTGAAAAACCTTCGAATTCTGTAGGAGGGGATTTCATAGAGATCAACCTAGGGAGTAAAACAAAGCCCAAACACATTAAGATAGGCGCATGTTTGCATGAGCATGAAAAAGCATCATTCATTGCATTCTTGAAAACCTATGTAGATGTGTTTGCATGGACGTATGAAGACATGCCGGGTATAGAACCAAGAGTAGTAGAGCATTGTCTTCCCCTAGATTCGGATTCGAAACCCATAAAGCAAAAGCTTAGAAAGATTCATCCGAATGTACATGTGCAAGTTAAAGAGGGTTTAGAAGATCTGCTAAAAGCCGATTTTATAAAACCCATTGCGTATTCTGATTGGTTGTCAAATATAGTTGTGGTCAGAAAATTCAATGGGAAAATTCGAATATGCATCGATTTTAGAAACCTGAACAAAGCCACTCCAAAGGATAACTTTCCTTTACCTAACATTGATTTGATAGTCGATAGTACTGCAAATCATGAAATGTTTTCATTTATGGATGGCTATTCAGGATATAACCAAATCAAATTAGCCCCGAAAGATCAGGCTAAAACTACTTTCACCACACCCTGGGGCACATACTGCTACACAGTCATGCCCTTTGGTTTGAAAAATGCCGGCGCCACCTACCAAAGAGTCATGACTACGATCTTTCACGATCAAATTCATGAGCTCGTAGAGGTATATGTGGATGATCTTTTGGCTAAATCAAAAACTCGATATACCCATATCGAATGTTTACAAAAAAATTTCGAAAGGCTTAGGCTTTACAAAGTAAAGTTAAAGCCTCAAAAGTGCATCTTCGAAGTAGAATCCGGTAAGCTCTTGGGCTTTATGGTAAGCCAAAGGGGCATAGAAGTCGACCCCTCTAAGTGGAGCCATCATAGACATGTCTCCACCCTCCAATCTTACGCAAATTCGTAGCCTTCAAGATCGCCTCCAATCAATTCGCAGGTTTATTTCAAACCTCGCTAAAAGATGCGAACCTTTCAACAAACTTTTGAGAAAAGGGGTGAAATTCGTATGGGACGATGATTGCCAAAAGGCTTTCGAAAGACTAAAGGCGTATTTAGTTAATCCTCCTGTTTTAAACCCTCTAAAGCAAGAAAAACCTCTTTTACTTTACATTTCTGTGCATGCGAATGCTTTGGGTGCATTGCTAGCTCAATATGAGGATGATACCCATAAAGAGTATGCCATCTACTATATTTCGAAAACTCTATTGGCTTATGAACGAAATTATCAAGCCATGGAGAAGACGTGCTTGACCTTGGTGTGGGCCTGCCAGAAATTTTGACACTACTTCCTAGATCATGAGATCTGGATAGTGTCTAGGCTTGATCCAATCAAGCACCTGTTTGAAAAACCTATCCTCACGGGTAGGCTGGGTAAATGGCAGCTCCTCTTGATGGAGTATGACCTGAAATTCTACCATCAAACTTCCATCAAGGGGCAAGCCCTAGCCGACTATGTGGCCGACTTCCCTTTAGAAGACGCGTATCCCACACTTGACAAAATGCCCGATGAAGGCATATTTCAAAACTAATTTCAAAATCACATTTTATCAAATTGCTCAAACGAAAACCAAGTGTGAAAAATGCACTTCGATGGGGCACAAAACCAAAGAGGGGCTGGGGCAGGAATCATCCTCATATCCCCTGAAAGGGGGAAATACCCATAGCCATTCGCCTAGATTTTGAATGTTCCAACAACACAACCAAGTATGAAGCACTCATACAAGGCTTAAAATTTTCGAAAACTCTAGGGGCATCATGCATCGAAGTCTTTGGAGATTCTTTACTTGTCATAAACCAAGTGTTAAAGATTTGGCAAGTCAAAAACGAAAAACTTCTTCCATATCACGAGTTGGCTACCAAGCTGGTCGAGTCGTTCAAATCGTATACTCTCACACACGTAGGAAGAGAGGATAATGGCATAGCCGATGCCCTCTCATCCTAAGGCTCAGCCCTAAGGGTCGATCCCACTTTGGGAACCAGACCCTTAGAAATATGGCATTCGCCCACTCCATCCACACACGATCTTGAGAATTGCTAAAACAACCAAACTGATACTGAAAAACCTTGGTTTCAAGACATAAAAAGTTTCTTAGAAAACGGAAGATTTTCAGAACACGCTTCGTCCAAAGACAAAACTTTTATACGAAAAATTTCCACCCGATATATGATTTTGGGAGGGGTTCTTTACAAAAAATATTTCACTGGCATCTTACTAAGGTGTGTCGACCTGGAGGAGGCTAGGATAGTAATGGATGAATTCCACGATGGAGAATGTGGAGGACATGTAAATGCCAATATGATGGCAATGAAAATACTTAGAGCGGGTTATTTTTGGTCCACCTTAAAGTAGGATTGCCACGACCATGTTAGGAAGTGTCACCCATGTCAAGTGCATGTACACGCCATCCATACCCCGTCATCCTCATAGCATTCCTTGGTCAGCCCCTGGCCATTCACCATGTGGGCGTTTGACATCATAGGACCAATATTTCCTCATGCATCAAATGGGCATAGGTTCATACTAGCAGCCACTGAATACTTTTCCAAATGGGTTGAAGCTACCTCCCTGACCAATGTGCAGGGGCAACATGTAGTAGCATTCATTAGGAAAATATTTTGGCTCGATTTGGGGTTCCAAAGGACCTAGTGTCCGACAATGACACCCCCTTTAAAAACGAGAGGATGGTTAAGTTATGTAACACGTATGACATAACTCACCACTTCTCATCGCCCTACTACCCTCAAGGCAACGGCCAAGCCGAAGCCACCAATAAGACTCTCATAAGTATTATTGAGAAAACTTTAGAGAAGGGTAGGACGTGGCATGAGAAGCTGGATGAAGCCTTATGGGCTTATAGGACTTCCATCCGAACTCCCACAAATGTCACGCCATTTGAGTTGGTCTATGGCACAAACGCCATTCTCCCCATTCATACCAAAATTCATTCATTTCATACATCCATTGAATTCGACCTTCCCCTAGAGATGCTACAACATGCTAGAATGGCCGAACTTGACTTACTAGATGAGCGAAGGCTCCTTGCCATGGACCATGCACATGCATACCGGCAAAGGGTAGCCCGACACTAAGTGGATGTGGGCCATGATATTGGATGTATCATGACCCACACCCAACACTAGTTGATGTTGAGGGTAGGAACTTAGCCGACCCTATGAATGCTCAATTTTTGAAAAAATACCATGTGTAGGGTCTAAGCTAAGCCCTATTTCCAAAATATTTTGAAAACCTCCTTTTGAAACTTCGCGAATAAGGATCAAAGCAAATCATGCAACCCTGAATAAGAGACTCGATTGCTTGTGAAAAAGCGGAGTTTTCCAAAACCAATGGGTCACATTTTCAAAAATCCTTCTTCTTACAAAAGAAGGCCTGGTTCAAAATAACAAGATACTTGCAAGTAGTACGTGCTATTTCTAAATAGGTTGATCTGGGATGAATCGAGTAGATCCTTGGGATAAGTCCTTCCCCGTTTCTCTTCTCTTCCCCAAAAGGAAAATTTGGCCAAAAAGAAAAAGGGAAAACCCTACAAAGATCTCTTTCCCAAAAGAAAGCTGAATCAAAAGAAGAATCGCTTATTCTATGGAAAAGAGGGAATAAAGAAAAAATACTCCTAAAGGGAGACCCTCTATGAAAAATAGAAAAAAAGACTAAAAAGCTCAAAAAGAGCAGTTTTCTGCCTCTATGCCTCAAATCACGGGACACTCCAGAAAGGACCATGGTAAACTCTTTCCCATCCCTGCGACTTATCCCAAGGTGAAGAAAGGTTCATTCTAGGGAATCCTAAAGTAAAAATAGGATTTGCTTACTTGAATCTCATCTTTTTTGAGAGTTAGACGTCTGAGTAAGGCGTAGGAATTTTGAAATATGGCTTGATTTCCTTATAAAACCTCCGCTAGATTAGCAAGTGTCAATACTCAAGTAAAGGGAAAACATGAAAAGCTGAAGTCCTTAGAAATGAAGCTAAAAGGAGCTTTCCTCTTTCAAAAATGAGTTTAGAAAATCCTCGAACATCGAGCAATATAAGACCAGCTCACTTGGTGTAACAGGTCTTCATAAGACTCCCAAGTTCGACCATTACATTAAGTCTCTAGGAGACTATACTTCCTAGCATATCATCCCATGCCACTCATTCATATTTACGCATGGACACTTGCATCAATCCCATTCAGGACTAGCACCATCTTAGGCAAAGTCCTCTTTGGCGAAAATCCCCTCTTACTAGGCTTAAAGAAAATGTTTTTCTCAAAAATAGGACGATCCCATATTCTCGAGGACAAATCCAAGGAGAAAGCAAACAGGGGTGTTGTCGTCTTTGCCATCATCCAAATGAATTTGGATAATGCCAAAGAGGAGCATCTATAAACACCCCAAAATAAAATCATTTCATAAAACCAATACCTGGTTTTGAAAGCCCATTTCAAAAACCCATAGTGAGCTTTCGAAAACACAGGAAGTTTCCTAAAGTTTGTAAATTTTGTTTTGAAACCCCGGTTAAATGTGGATTTCTTAAACTCGGACAAAGTCCCAATTCTATAAAAGAGCCAAAATGGAATAGGTGAAGCAGGGAAGACGACGCCTAATCAAGAAGCAGCCTAGAAAGCAGCCCAAAAGGGCCAAATCGAAAGCAGCCTCAGAAGCAGATTTCGAAGCCCAAAGGAAGCATCCTAGCTTGATAAAAACCAGGTTCAAAAGGCGAAAGAAAGGCCCAGGTCCGAAGCAGACCGCAAACCCAGAGCACCTAAAAGCCAAATCAAGCATCCCCATCCAAGCGACAGAAATTTGAACCAGAAAAGATGAAAATAAGCAAAAACGAACTCCAAAAAGGCGAGTAGGAGTCCGAACGACAAAGTTGGGGAAAACCCAGCACCAAACGGAGTACCGATAAAGCTAGGGACCGCACAAAACGTTCATCTTGAAAAGCGAAGAAGGACCATTCAGAGAAAATTTGGATTAGATTTGGACCATATATATCCAGATCCTTATCCAAATAGTGTTTGGATTTGGATCGATCTAAATAGTGTTTGGATTTGGATTAGATCCAAATAGTGTTTGGATTGGATTGGATTTGGACCAAAATATCCATATCCATATCCATATAAATGTTTGGATTTTGATAAGATCTGGTCATAAATATCTATTTGGATTTAGATTTGGATCTAGATCTCAAACCCACATCCAAACCCAAGACCCACCTCACTTGCTTATAAATAGAGGTGAGGGGGTTCTCAAGAAGGGGTTCACGTGAAAGCCTTGGAGGAGGTTGGAGGAGAGAGAGGGGATTAAGGTGAGTGATTAGTACTTTGTACTTAATTTCTTTTAGTGGGTTAAGCATGTGGGCTAAACAAGGGTTAACAAGGGCTGCACCAACATGACATGGGCTGAACCTACCTGCGCAAGGAAGGCTTGAAGTGGCTGGACTACGGTTTGAGCAAATCCTAGCCGGACACCCCTCTTTGGTAAGCCTTAATCCCCCCTAATCAATCCCAGTAACCACCTAATCTCACCGCCCTACTTCACTCTCCAACCCAGCCAAACTGCCTCAATCTCCACCGCCATACCCCCCGACCTAAACTGCCACTACCCAGCTCCCCTTTCCACCACCCGAACACTCCCGCGCACCCTGCGCGTTGCCCGCACGCCACCTGCTCCCTGACGCCCTAGCGCCATCTACAGCACGCGCCCTTTTTGCTGTCCCGTGCCCCCCGACTGTCCTTAGCGTCGCGCGCCTGCCAGCCGAATCCCTCCTTTCCTACCGACCTAACATCCTACCATTCCATACCATACCCCATCCTAGCGTAGCACCCCCCCCCCCCCCCCCCCCCCCCCCCCCCCCCCCCCCCCCCCCCACATACCACCTCAGCCACCTTGCCGTTAGTTCCTTTGCCTACCCGAAACAAAACCTGCTGCCCACTTAGCACCCGTGAACTCCCTTAAGCCCATGTGACTCATCACCCTCCAAGCACAAGCTCGGCCAGCCACTTCGCGCCTCAAGCATCAAAAGGGACGCCTTCGTGGTTGCCAAAGTGAACCAAAGCCCGTGTAGATTGGAGTGAATCAAAAGCCCGAATCACTTGTAAGTGTTTAAAATTCGGTATTTACATTACTCCTTCTATATTCAATTCAATTCGGATACGGGGTTGTATTAATGGAGCGTGGTCTCCCCCCGAGATGTAATATTGATGCTTGACACACGAGACACATACGTACACTTGAGCCTTAGCTCTTATCTCGTACACGAGACACACACGTGCACTTCAGCTTTAGCTCTTATCTCGTACACCAAGCACCCACGTACACAATTGAGCCTTCGCTCTTACTCCAAAGACTATAGTAAGAGCTGCATGAGTTGTCTTTCAATTTACACACAACACCCACGCGTGCATTGAGCTTCAACTCTGATCATATATATCTATCTCCCATTCAGCTGGGTTGTTACTTTAAAGTCGTGTGAGTTGTCATTTAAGATTCCACACTCGCACCCAAAGACACCCTAGCTCTTGCTCAAACACATTCACCACATTTTGGCCTCGGCAGCTACTAAGATATAGTCCTATCCATATACTTTCAGCTACGTGAGTTTTCCCAGTTCAGCTGTGTATGTCTTTACATTCCGGGTTGTTAAATTTCAGTCTTGTGAGTTGTCTTTACATTTATACACAACACACATGTACCCATTGAGTCTTTCCGCTCTTATATCTATATTTCCCCATTCCGTAAGTTAAATTTCAGTCGTGTGTGAGTTGTCTTTCAATTTATACACCACACACACGAACACGTTGATGCCTTTGGCTCATATATATATACATATTTTCCATTCTGCACTTTACATTTAAAGTCGGGTGGCTTTTAAATTCAAGTTGCGTGAGTCGTCTTTACATTTTATACACAAACACACACGCACACATTGAGCCTTTACGCTCTTATATCTATATCTCCCTTCCACAATTTCCTTCCGCAATTTACATTCAAGTCGTGTGAGTTGCATTTAATTTGGGTATTTCCCTTCAGCTATGTCTTTCAATTTCGGGCTTTTACATTCAAGTTGTGTGAGTTGCATAGCATATCCGCCAAACTCGAGATATTGCACATACTTGCATTCAAAGAAGCCCCGAATATCCCGTGCAAACACGCCAATCTTAGGCCACTTGATGCACACACATCCCGCCTAAGTAGATAAAACTTAAAGACTTGGATACGTGCAACCCCACGTAAATAAAATCTGCAAATAGGCATACAAATCGATCAAGTACTTTCATATTCTTTTCAAAAGTCCATGCTTGTTCAAAATCAATATTTTCTAAGCATTTAAACCGACCCTTAAGCACCAGTTCAAGAAGGTTTACAACGAAAAGATCCCACTTGTCCACAGTCGCCCCATAAGTCAGATATTTCAAAAATACTTCGCTAGTTTGAGTAAGCTAGCTGGCCCGTCCTAAAGCGACGTAGATACGAAAAGGTTCACTTCAGGCCTGAAAACCCAAAGTGAAAATTTTCGCGTGTCCTCTTCACTATGCTTGAGACGTAAGGTGGCTGGATTGAATTAGCTTAAAGGGGGTTTGTTTGGGGATTGAGAGAGGTCACGGTATAAGGTGGGCTGTGGGTTTTAGTGGGGGTTATGGCAGGTACACGACAAGAGGTGGTATGGGGTGAGGGGTTAGGTTGTTGGCTGGGTTCGGTTGGGGTTGATGAAGGGAGGTCGGCTAGGGTGGTGTCACGGGATATGGCAAGGTAGGTCGGTGGTGTTGATGGTAGGGAGTTGGCTGGGGTTGTGGTGAAGGATGTGGTGCAGGCTGATGGGAGTCGATAGGGTATTCGGCACGCTAGGCGCACGGGATAGGTGACAGAGGGGGTTCGGTTGGGATGACAGGGCACAGGACCGGCATGCAAGCAGGGTGCGTGCTGCGGACAGGCACGCAGGGCGTGCGGTGGGGGCGCGTGGTGCGTTGTCAGGGAGCCAGGTAGCACGCGGGAGTGGCGCTAGGGCGCAGGTGGAGTGATGAGGCGGTTCGGGTGGTGACGGAGGGGAGTCGGGTGCTAGGAGGTGTCGGTTAGGATTAGGGAAAAGGTAGGACAGTGGATGAGACGGTTCGGTGGATTAGGGGTTAGGTGGTGTGGATTAGGTGAGGTTTAGAGGGTTAAGAAGAGAAGGATTTAAGGAGAGGATTAGGCTTACCTAAAAGGGGTCCGACTAGGTTGGCTCAAGCCACGGTCCAGCCACCTCTTGTCACGTTGGTGCAGCTAGGTCCATCCCTCCCGTTTAGCCCATAAGATTAACCCACTAAAAAATAATTAAGCACTAAGCACTCACCTTAACCCTTTCTCTCTCTTCTCCAAGCTCCTCCAAGCAATTCACGTGAACCCCTTCTTGGAGACCCCCTCACCTCTATTTATAGGCAAGTGAGGTGGGTCTTGGGTTTGGATATGGGTTTGAGATCTGGATCCAAATCCAAATCCAAATCTAAATCCAAGTACTATTTGGATTTGGGTCTGGATATTTATGACCAGATCTGATCCAAATCTAAACATTTATATGGATATGGATATGGATATGGATATGGATATTTTGTTTCAGATCCGATCCAATCCAAACACTATTTGGATCTAATCAAAATCCAAACACTATTTGGATCGATCCAAATCCAACACTATTTGGATATGGATCTAAATATTTATGGTCCAGATCTAATCCAAATTTTCTCTAAATAATCCTTCTTGGCGTTTCGAGACGGACGGTTTGTGCGGGTCCTAGCTTCACCAGCGCTCCGTCTTATGCTGGGTTTTCCCTAATTTTGTCGTCCAAACTCTATCTCGCCTTTTTGGACTTCGTTTTTGCTCAATTTCACCGTTTCTGACTTGAATTTCTGATGCTTGGGTGGATGTGCTTGACTTGGCTTTTGGGTGCTCCGGGCTGGCAATCTGTATCGGGCCTGGGCCTTCTATTCGCCTTTTGACCCTAGCTTTTATTAGGCTAGGGTGCTGCTTTTGGGCTTCTGCACCTGTTTCCGAGGTTGCTTTGGCATTTAGGGCTTCACCTATTGAAAATTGACTTTTGTAAAATTGGGACTTGGCCCATATGTGTAAAAATCAAGTTGAACGGGGTTTTAACAAAATTTGAAGCTTTTACAGCTCCTGGGTTTTCGAAAAACTCCAGATTTGGGTTTTGAAAGGAATTTTCAAACCAAGTGTTTGGTTTTGAAATTCATTTTATTTTGGGGTATTTACAGATGCCCCTCTTTGGCATTATCCAAATTTATTTGGATGATGGCAAAGACGACAACACCCCTATTCGCTTTCTCCCTGGATTCGTCCTCGAGAATATGGGATCATCCCAGTTTTGAGAAAAACGTTTTGCTTTGTGCCTAGTAAGAATGGATTTCTGCCAAAGGGGACTTTTCCTAGCTATTTGCCTATGTATGATAATGCGCGAATGACTCTTTGAATGCATGCATGAGTGAGCAAAATTGTTTTTGATTTTTGAGCCCGAAGAGAGCCTTTTGAGGCTGATTGCTCCAAGCAGGTTTTTATCCATGTCTTTTTGATATTTTCGGGTTTTCGAAAATTTCTTTTTCAAAAGGAACTCCTTTTATCTTTTATCGAAAGGACTTCCAATTTTTCATACTTCCCTTTCTTCGGATTTAAATACCTACTACTAAGTCAAGGTTTTTGGGTAGGAAATCTTGGAAAACATTTCAAAGTTCCATTTCCTACAAAATAAAGTCGAGTTCTCAACCAAAATGAAATCCAAATAAGTAGACTGTATTCGTACTTTAGGATGTTCGTAGTTGAACCTTTTTCCGTGGGGATAAGCTGCGGGGATATGGGAAAGAGATACCACGGTCCCTTCTGAAGCGTCCCGTGGTTTTAGGCAAAGAGTCAGAAAATTGCTTTTTTTTGAGCTTTGGCTTTTTCTTTTTCTTTTCATAGAGGGTCTCCCTTTGGGAGTATTTTTTCTTTATTCCCTCTTTTCTTTCAAAGAGAAGACCTCTTTCGGAGGAGTTTATGAAGGGAAGACCTCTTCTTGGAGGAGTTTTTGTATTCTCCTTTTTCTTTTTTTTTTTGGATGTTGCCAATTTTCCTTTTTGGAGAGAAAGTAAAATGGGGGAAGCTTATCCCTTTGGTTACTCGATTCAACCGAGATCGTCCTATTTCTTAATAGCATCTGCTATTTGAAAATATTTTGATATTTTGAACAAGGCTCAATCTTGTAAGCCAAGGCTTTTTAAAATGTTGCCAATTTCGTTTTTGGAAGACTCTACTTTTCGTAAGGTATAAATTCCTCCATTTAGGGTTATACAATCAACCTTGATCCTTCTTTCAAGAAGTTTCAAAGGAGTTCGATTTAAAAATCTTTTTGAAAGAATTTAACATAGACCCTTTCGAATATTCGGGCATTTTCGGGGTCTGCTAAATTTCTACCCACAATATCAACAAGTTTTTCATTTTTGTTGCCCTTTTTAAGACATGGGGATATTCCTACTCGGGTTGCCATGTTTTTGAGGCTCTTTGGGTGATATGATATGAATGTAATGCATGCTATGCACTCCATATGACTCAATGGAAATACATGCTCTATGCGATGATGACAAAATATGGAATGTATCTCACATGTTATGGAGATACAGTCTTACGAATTTTGGTTCTCCCTGGAAGGTGTCTAGGGGATACATTAAAATTCCCCTAGCTTGATAGAGATGTATCATGCACACGGCCACATGGTGAAGGGCCATGGCTTTTCAAAAAGGGAATTTTTGGGTGGACGAGGGATGTCCATGCATTTTGGCATTTTCGGCATTTCTAACATGATCATGATACTTTTTGGTTTAAGGGTGGAAGATATAACCAGCCCTAAGTGATCGTCATGGCCATCATATTTGAATTTGACATGATTTCCACATTCTTCATCATGGAACTCATGTGCTTGTCCCAATACCATCAAGGTTTTTAACAAGAGTTGTAGGGTTAAATTTTTAACTTGGTTCTTTTGAAGAAGTAATTTTGAGAAATCCTCCCTTTCTATATGAAGATAGTTTCTATACCTGCCCCTTGATCGAAATATGTTTCCTATGCTTGGTTTTCTTTGAAATAATTGGTCAAGCAAGGTTTTTGGAATTTATTTTGAATATTTATGCCTTCATGGGGCATTTGATCAAGAGTGGGGAATGTGTTTTGAAGAGGCACTTCAGCCACACGTCTTAGGGCTTGTCCCTTAATGGAGACTTGAGTTTGAAAATCATACTCCATTTGAAAAGGGGCTGCCATGTATTTTGCCTACCTGTTTAAGGTAGGTTTTTTCAAATGAGTGCTTTAATGAACATCATTCCCTTTTCTTGATGAGGGAGATGATGTCTTGAATTTGGAGGCCTACAGCAAGGCTAAGCACAATTTTTCTCTTGGCTTGGTGATTTCTTTCACATGCCAATAGAGTTTTTAAAATGTATGGCACACTTTGTATGAATACCATCTTCATTTTGATCGAGTTAAGCACCCAATGCATGTATTTGTAATGCTTTGGAGGCTTTTATGAAAATATTTTTGAAAGGCTTTTGTAAAATGTTAACCCTTTTTCGAGATTCTCATTTTAGCATTTTGCTTGGTAGTTTTTAAAAATCCACCTTGCAGGTTTAGGATTTGATTCACATGGAGATACGCCAATGATGGCTCGATACTTAGGGGGTTGACTCTCATTGCCCCTTTGGTTTTTCATAAACTCGAGTTCTAAGATAAGGTCTAGACCCGATGTTTGTTCATGCACATGTATGATTTCATAATACAATGGATGATGCTTATGCACACACTATGGTTTAGACTCACTTCTGCAAATCCCCAAATTTTCTATAAGTCAAGGATTTTACGAGTTTCAGGGAGCTTGGAGGTGATTATTCCTCCTTGCTTTGATGATTCTCGAGCTTTTCAGTTTTGAGAAAGCTCTAGGCAAAAGGTGTACATGACCAGCATTTGGATACTTTTGGGTTTTGGGAGTATATACTATTTTGAAAGTATGGGCTTCGTACATGGCCATTGTTTTTGAAATTTTTGAAATTTCTTCATTTTTTTGTCTTTTTTGAAATACAAATTCAAGGATTTGTATTAAGGCTTTTTCTTGAAATGTTTTTGAAACAAATTTCCTTTTGGATTTTCAATCTTCCAAATGTTTTTGAGATTTTGGAGTTTTCAATTTTTTTGGTTTTTGGCCATATTTGATTTTTTGGTTTTTTTTTTTTGAAAAAGTAGGTATCTTCCATTGAACCTACAAAGAAACTTCATGAATCAGACTCTAATCAAATAGGTCTAGGACATGAGTTTCAGTTTTAGAGGTTCTACAGGGCACCCTTGACCCAGATGGTCTTAGGTGGTGGCTCAAGAGGTATGGGTGGGCTGTAGCCCAATCCATATCGATTCTTATTGGCTTTGGGTAGGACAGGTTCTAGCCTACCTTGGTTTTTGGTTCCTAGGCCCACGTAGGGTTTATATCCCATATTTAGAATCATGTTCCAAGACTTCTTGTTTTTCGAGAAGTTTTGGTATAAATCATTGACTTGGAACTTGGAATCGTCCATGTAAGGGGTATATACCCTTTTGGTTTTGGATAATGGGAGTTTGGGTGGTGGAAGGCTTGGGCTTCCACATGTCCCTGGTTTGGGAGTTATGGCTTTCAAGGGAAGCCATGTTTGGCCCCTTGAGAGATTTTGGATATTTTGGGGTGATGGAAGACTTGGGCTTCCACACAACCCGATTTTGGGAGATTTTGTCTTCAAGGGAAACCATGCTTGGTCCCTCGAGACATTTTAGATTTTTCAGGGTGGTGGAAGACTCGGGCTTCCACACAACCTGGGTTTGGGAGATATATCTTTCAAGGGAAACCATGCTTGGTCTCTTGAAATTTTGACCTGCTCCCTAGGTCAACTCGTGGTGCCCCTAGGGATGGATTTTTTTGTTTCAAAGCAATAGTCTTGGGTTCAGAGTACCAGACTAGGCTTGAAGGAGTGTGTTCTTTTATGGTAGGGTTATGAGCTCCTAAGATATCGATGCATGCTTTAGGGGTCTCCATGTCTACCATTTTTTGAACTTTTTTTTCTTTTTCTTTTTGAAATTCTTTTGGGTGGTGCGGGATAT
The DNA here is from genome assembly GCA_036023115.1 of Brasenia schreberi. NCBI lineage: Eukaryota > Viridiplantae > Streptophyta > Magnoliopsida > Nymphaeales > Cabombaceae > Brasenia > Brasenia schreberi. The sequence continues at coordinate 6,774,955 of JAYKKT010000050.1, forward strand.
TTGGCGCACCTTGGAAATCCTCTATTTTTGGCACATGTTGTGGGTTTGTGTGTGCATGGACGTGATCCAATACATCTGATGACCCTATTTTGAGGAGAGAGTTTTGAGGAGGATAGGTTTCAGGCATACCTCTTTTTGGCTTGTCTACCTTTTTAGGGTGAGAGTAGGCCGTTTTCCCGGGTGACTCTGTTTCGAGCTCCCGTGGCTTCTTGAGGCGTTTCTTTTCGAACCCTACCTATTTGTGACTCTCGTCTCTTTATGGGGTGTAGGTTTTCTTTTCCACTATGTGTGTGTGCCTAGATTTAAGGACTTCATTTTCAGTTTTTGAAATTTCAAAGTTTGCTTTTTCAATTTTTTTGTCTTTTTGAAAGTTTTCATGATTTTTTTGGATTTTTAAAATAGAAAAGTCTTTTTTCGATTTTTCTTTAGATTTTTGAGAGTTTGGAGACTCGGGAGTAGCAGACTTATCCCTTTCTTGGGATTTGAGATCGGTTTTCAAATCCTTCATCAAGTTTGAGATCAATTTTCTTTTCATGATGTTCATGTGCCCGAGATGAGTTGCTATGCGATTAATGGGCTTTAAGCTATTTGCTTAAAGCATCCATCTTTTGAAATATTTTTTGAATATCAGCTAGCTCTTCTTAGGCTTTAGCTGTTTTGAAAACCTCCTTTAGCTTACTCAACGAGGATTTTCTTTGCTTTTGCTCCATTTTCTGCAATTTATGAAATGCACGAATTTTTGAAATACTTTTGAAATTTTTTTTCAAGAGTTTTGCTTGTTTTATCAAAGTTTTAAGATCTAGGTCCCACCAGGCGTGCCAAATTATAAGCACGAAAAATCCCTTGCTCTTGGTTTACAAGACCAGAAACGAGTCTTTTCGCGTTTACGTCGCTTTATGGGTGTGCCAGCTAGCTTACTTAAACTAGCGAAGATTTTGAAATATACCAGACTTTTGGGCAATTGTGGGCAAGCGGGATCTTTTCACTCGAAACCTTCTTGAACCGGTGCTCAAGGGTTGGTTTAAGCGTTTATGGACTTCGATAAAAACAGTTTTAACTCTTGAAAATGCAAGTATTTGAAATATAGATTTGATTCATGCCTACGTTGCAATTTTTATGTACGGGGCTGTACGATTCCAAGTCTTTGAGTTTTAGCTAGTTTAGACCGGATATGTGTTTGCACAAGTAGCCTAATTGTAGCGAGTTTGAGCATGGATTCGAAGTTTCCTCTTTGAAAACACGCGAATGCAAGGATGCACAAACTCTCACGGGTTGGATATGATGTGAGCTGGGCTCGAATTGAAAGCAACTCACACACCCAACTGAAGGGGAAATACCCGATCTTTAAAAAGCAACTCACACGACTTGAATGTAAATTGCGGAAGGGAGATATACTTATATTAAGAGCGGAAAGGCTCAATGCACGCATGTGTGTGTAGAATTGAAATGATAAACTCACACGACTTGAATTGAACTTGCCGAAATTGAAATATAAGTATATATATGAGCGGGAAGGCTCAACGTGTGCGTGTGTGTTGTGTATAAATGTAAAGACAATTCACACGACTGAATTTTAACAACCCGAAATGTAAAGACGTACACAGCTGAACCATAAAACTCACGTAGATGAAAGTATATAGATATGTCTATATCTTAAGGGCTGCCAAGACCAAAATGTGCGTGAGAGTGTTTGAGCAAGAGCTCGGGTGTCCTTTATGTGCAAGTGTGGAATTGAAATGACAAACTCACATGATTTAAAGTAACAACTCGAATGAAATTGTAGCCTATATGGCTCTTACTAGAATCTTTGGAGTAAGAGCAAAAGCTCAATTGTGGGTGTGTGCAAATCATGTATGGTTAAGAGCTAAAGCTCAAGTGTACATGAGTGTCTTGTGTACGAGATAATAGCTAAGGATCAAGTGCACGTGTGTGTCTCATGTATGAGATAAGAGCTAAAACTCAAGTGCACGTATGTGTCTCGTGTGTCAAGCATCAATATTACATCTCGGGGGGAGACCACGCTCCATTAATACAACCCCGTATCCGAATTGAATTGAATATGAAAGGAGTAATGTAAATACCAAATTTTAAACACTTACAAGTGATTCGGGCTTTCTTCTCCAATCTATATGTGATTTGGTTCACTTTGGCAGCCATGAAAGGGGTCCTCTTCGCTATGCTTGAGATGTGAGGTGGCTGGCTCGAATTAGCTTAAAGGGGGTTTGTTTGGGGCTTGAGAGAGGTCACGGTATAAGGTGGGCTGTGGGTTTTAGTGGGGGCTATGGCATGTTCACGGCAAGAGGTGGTGTGGGGTGAGGGGTTAGGTTGTTGGTTGGGTTCGGTTGGGGTTGATGAAGGGAGGTCGGCTAGGGTGGTGTCACAGGATATGGCAAGGTAGGTCAGTGGTGTTGATGGTAGGGAGTTCGCTGGGGTTGTGGTGCAGGCGGATGGGAGTCGGCAGGGTATTCGGCACACTAGGCGCACAGGATAGGTGATAGAGGGGGTTCGGTTGGGGTGACAGGGTGCGGGACAGGTGCGCAAGCAGGGCGCGTGCTGCGGACTGGCGCGCAGGGCGTGCGGTGGGGGCCCGCGTCGGCACGTGGTGCGTTGTTAGGGAGCCAGGTAGCGCGCGGGGCACGCCGGAGTGGCGCTAGGGCGCAAGTGGAGTGATGAGGCGGTTTGGGTGGTGACGGAGGGGAGCCGGGTGCTAGGAAGTGTCGGTTAGGATTAGGGGACAGGTAGGGCGGTGGATGAGACGGTTCGGTGGATTAGGGGTTAGGTGGTGTGGATTAGGTGAGGTTTAGAGGGTTAAGAAGAGAAGGGTTTAAGGAGAGGATTAGGCTTACCTAAAAGGGGTAGGTTGGTTCAAGCCACGGTCGAGCCACCTCTTGTCATGTTGGTGCAGCCAGGTCCATCCCAAATCATGTTGGTGCAGCCCATGCTAATCCCGTTTAGCCCACAAGATTAACCCACTAAAAAATAATTAAGCACTAAACACTCACCTTAACCCTTTCTCTCTCTTCTCCAAGCTCCTTCAAGCAATTCACGTGAACCCCTTCTTGGAGACCCCCTCACCTCTATTTATAGTCAAGTGAGGTGGGTCTTGGGTTTGGATATGGGTTTGAGATCTGAATCCAAATCCAAATCTAAATCGAAGTACTATTTGGATTTGGATATTTATGACCAGATTTGATCCAAATCCAAACATTTATATGGATCTGGATCTAGATATTTTGGTCCAGATCCGATCCAATCCAAACACTATTTGGATCCAATCAAAATCCAAACACTATTTGGATATGTTTTCGGATATTTATGGTTCAGATCCAATCCAAATTTTCTCTGAACAGTCCTTCTTGGCATTTCGAGACGGACGGTTTGTGCGGGCCCTAGCTTCATCAACGCTCCGTTTTATACTGGGTTTTCCCCAGTTTTGTCGTTCGAACTCTATCTTGCCTTTTTGGACTTCGTTTCTGCTCAATTTCGTCGTTTCTGGCTTGAATTTCTGTTGCTTGGGTAGATGTGCTTGACTTAGCTTTTGGGTGCTCCGGGCTGGCAGTTTGTATCGGGCCTGGGCCTTCCTTTCGCCTTTTGACCCTAGCTTTTATCATGCCAAGGTATTGCTTTTGGGCTTCTACTCATGTTTCCGAGGCTGCTTTGGCATTCAGGACTTCACCTGTTGAAAATTGGCTTTTGCAAAATTGGGACTTGGCCCATATTTGTGAAAATCAAGTTGAACGGGGTTTTAACAAAATTTGAACCTTTTACAACCCCTGGGTTTTCTAAAAGCTCCAGATTTGGGTTTTGAAAGGAATTTTCAAACCAAGTATTTGGTTTTGAAATTTATTTTATTTTGGGGTGTTTACTATTGACTTGAATTTAAATAAGGTATTTGTAAACGTGAATTTTTATTCCAAAGTCTATGTGGAGATTCGAAATTAAATTCCCGAACTACGTCGTGTGCACGACTGTGTCTGTTAGTTTACTCAAACTAACAAAGCTGATTTTTTGACTTTGTATAACAATTGTGGTAAGTGTATTCTTTTCATCATAGGCCTTCTTGAACCGATGCTCAAGGGTCATCCAAAACATTTTGAAAAACATTCGTGATCCGGTAAGTTTTCAAAAACAAAATTTCAATTTGAAAGGTTTGACAAAATTGTCATTTTAACTTCTTAACTTAAAAACATGTAAAGTCTTGAAAAATAGAAATTTGTTTGGTTTTCAGGGACTTGTTTTTGATTTTTTTAGAAAAGTTTTAAATATCCAAAAGTTTTGAAAATTTTACAAAAAACAAATTTTTATGTAAAGATTTAGAAAATATTTTTATTTCTATTTTATGTATGTATATTTATACAATTAAATCTAAAAATACACCCCAGTCAAATTCTCAAAACAAACTTGTGTCGAAAAGTCAAAGGTTTAGAAAAACTATTGTATTTTTATGATCAAACCTCTGATATCGATGAAATTAGTCTTGTTGGAAAGCTATAGATTTTAATTTTCCAATGAGACTATTTTCAATCAAGTTTCCTGTGTACAAATATATTAGGTAATAACCCAACCTTTGTTGCAAGAACCTCTAGTTTTTCAGAATTTGTTCCGATTTTAATAAAAAATCTCTGATTTTATTGGTGATGTACCATAAGCATAAAATTCTTGAATTTTTTTTGAAACTATGTTGGTGTGTGAAGATTAGAGATGCAAATTTTGAAACATTCAGAGCCAGGGATCATGAAATAAAATTTGTTCATCGGATGTGTGTAGAGTGTAGAAAAACAGGTTTTCCGATTTTCAAATTCGTGCAAGTGTTTTTATCCGAATTAAAATTTAATTTACAGCTATTCAAAATAAATAAAATCCTAATTACCACATGAGCATAGAGAGATTAAGAGGTTTATAATTTTATATTATGTTATGGAGTAGAAAGAATCAAAATTAAAATATATAATGAATAGCATATGAATGAAAGAGAGATGGGGTAGCGTATGAACCTTAATTAATACATCATCATGGAGACATGATCTCCTTAATTACAATGCCATAAATCTTAATGAAAGAGGAGATATAATTTTAATAAAATAAAGGAAGAATGGACTTGTAGTGGAAGGATTGGAGGACGACCAATGGTTAGTGGCGGCGCACCTACTTCTTCCTCTCTTCCTCTTTCTCTCTTTCTCTCTTTCTCTTCTCCTTGCTGGGTCTTGTGAAGCTGGATGGTTGGATGACTTGTGGATGAGATGATTGAACTCGGATTGATTATTTGCATCCCCTTAAGGCTCCTTTTATGGGTCAACCACTGCCTCTTTGCTACAAATTTTTATAAGGCAAGTTGCCTTATTAAAGTTGATTGCATTTGGCAAGTCAATGCTAGTCATTCTTGTCAAAAACTGCTCTCTTGGGTAAGGAAAGTGAAGTATTGTCCCTTCTTTCCAAAAATCTGCTCCGTCTGATATGGTAAGTGCAACTGCTCATTTAATGAAGCTTAATAAGGTATGTTGCTTAATCCTTTGATGTTGAAATCTGAAACTGGTAAGTTTTCTCTTAGTGGCTTACCAAATTAAACATCACTAATTGCCAAAGCAAGCATTACAACTTGCCAAATCGATATTCACTTTCCTTTTACGTGAATAACACCGTCTTTCCTTCCTATACATCGACCTTTCATTCTGGGTGCTGACTTTCCTTCTTCAACATCGACTTTCCTTTCTTTAACGTTGACTTTCCTTTATTGAACATCGACTTTACTTTTTGAACACTAACCTTCCTTTTTGTATGCTGACTTTCCTTCTTCAACATCAACATTCTTTTTTTGAATGTTGACTTTTCTTTCTAATACCTAAAACTAAAAATGATAGGTTACATTGCCCAACAACACTGAAATTGGCAGGTGCTCAATCGTTGTCTTTTTGGTTCATGACATCTCCTCTTTCTAAGGAATTTGCTTCCTTCCGGCCCATGTTTTATATATGGTAGGTTTCAAACACTTTATATAAAAAATTATTTTATATTTGAAAACATTAAATTTAATAAAATCTTCAAATATTATTTTGGAAAAGCATTGGGTTCCATTCCCAGCTTTTGTTTGCAAGGGTGACCTACTTTTGCTCAGTCAGTTAGTCTATAACCACCTTGACCATTTAACCATTTTTATTAGTGTATGGTATCAAATCATTTTAACCACTTCAATGAGTGTAGGGTATCGAACTACTTTAACCACTTCAATGGGTATAGGGTATCAAACCACTTTAACCACTTCAATGGGTGTAGAGTATCGAACAACTTTAACCACTTTAATGGGTGTAGGGTATTGAACCACTTTAACCCTTGGGTATCAGGTCTTAGAATGAGATTATCCTCAATTGGGTGAATTTTTGAGGTCTGGTTTGAATTTAATTTTAGTTTAAACATTAGGGGTTTTGAAATTTTAATAAATTTATCAATTTGCAAACGTTTTTGGGTTTGATTCCCAATGTTCTCATTTTTATTTGTTTCTTTAAAGAGAATCATTGGAAATCATCCTTTCTTTGAATACAATCATTTAAAAAAAGATAGAATCCTACCAATTTGGTCATGAGGGCAAAATAGTTATTTTTATAAAATTTTGTCCAAATTTGATTTTTTCAAAGGAGATGCAATATATCATCATTTTGAGGTTGCTAGAAAATTTTGATACTAAAATGAGTTCATTTGATGTATTTTTATTTAAAAATCCAAAGCTGCCAAAAAAGGCAAAATTTGTAAAAGATGAAAATTTTTTATTTTGAAAAAAAATGGGTGTTTATAGATGCCCCTATTTGGAATTAATCTAAATTTATTTAGATAATGGCAAAGAAGAAAATACTCATTTGATTTTCTTCCTAGATTTATCTTGAGAGTATGAAATTTTTCCTTATTCTATATCACCTATTTTCTTGAATTTATTTTTGTGTAGGAGGGGATTTTTGCCGAAGGGGACTTAACAAAGAAAACAAAACACCTGATCCTAGGATGATCATGAATGGACGACCCATTTATGGATGCATGTGTATGGAATGTGCGGTGGATGAAATGTATGATTGGGGACACATACCTGTGATTCGTGAGCTTGAGAAGAAGCCTACGAAGGCTACCAAGAAAGATGGTCCCTTTATTGTTTCTTTTCATGTTTAGGGTTTTCAAAATTTCTTTTCAAAAAGAGAAACTCCTTTTAGTTTTCATAAAAAAGGACTTCCAATTGCTTATATTTCCTCTCACTCGGGTTTTATTACCCACTACTTAGTAAAGGTTTTATAGAAAATAACATTTCAAAATTCAATTTCTTACTCAACAAAGTCTAATTCTTAAACAAAATGAAATCCAAATAATTACGTCATATTCATACTCTAGGATTTTAATGGTAAACTTTTCTCCATTAGGATGAGCAGTTGGGATTTTGGGAAAGAGTTACCTACGGTTTCTTCTAAAGTATCTCGGGGTACAAGGCAAAGAAATTTTGGATAGAAAATTGCTCTTTTGAGCTTTGACTTTTCTTTTTTTTTCTTTTCTTTAAAAGGGAACCTCTATATTGGAGGTTTTTGTTTTTCCTTTCTTTTTTTAATGGTAAACTTTTCTCCATTAGGATGAGCAGTTGGGATTTTGGGAAAGAGTTACCTACGGTTCCTTCTAAAGTATCTCGGGGTACAAGGCAAAGAAATTTTGGATAGAAAATTGCTCTTTTGAGCTTTGACTTTTCTTTTTTTTTCTTTTCTTTAAAAGGGAACCTCTATATTGGAGGTTTTTGTTTTTCCTTTCCTTTTTTTTTTCTTTTTGCAAGACCTCTATATTAGAGGTTTTGTTTTTCTTCCTTTTTTATTTTTACCAATTTTTCTTTTTGGGGATCAATGAAGTGGGAAAATACAACTCATCCCTTTAGATACTCAATTCAGCCAAGAACATCCCATTTCCTAATAGCACCTACCATTTGAAGATATTTTGTTATTTTGAACTAGGCCTCATTTTGTAAGCCAAATATTTTTTAAATGTCACCAAATGATTTTGAAAACTTTACTTTTTATAAAGCATCAATTCCTTAATTCAAGGACACATAATCCATTTCAATCATTTTTTTCAAGAAATTCAAAGGAGGTCTATTTTTTAAATCTTTTCAAAAGAGTTTAAAGTAGACCCTATACATAATATATTTTTTTTCAAGTATTGGGCATTTATAGGGTTTCCTAAATTTCTTTCCTCAACATTAATTAACCAATATGCATTATTCACCCTTCTTTCAACACAAGGACTATTCCACTTGGTCCACACCTTCCAAGAGGATGTGGGCCTCTTATGGTTGAATGATGTAAATGACATGTAAAATATATTCCATATGATCTGGAGGAAAATACATATTTTGTGAAATGATGAATGTATTCTTGCCCCTAGTTTGGAGGAGAAGACATAAGCATTCATAAACTATGGCCAACCCCTATTGTGGCATGTGATGAATGTTTTTCAACGTGATGCATGAATGATTGGTACATGCACGATCTTGCATGATATGATCCTGGCTTTTGATGTATTTTGGGTTAGATTAAATCCCTAAATTGACCTCTAGGGAATCCTCTCATACAGAATTTAAAGGTTTTTCCATGTAAAGGATTTTATGAAACTCAAGAGGCTCAGAGGCTTGATCATCCTCATGGATAAGGGGATCTTCCTCTTTGCTTTGATCAATCTCAAATTCTTTGATTTCTAGGAAAGTATTATGCATAAAAAAAAGGGTTATGTACAAAAGGATTATGAGACAATTCAGGCTTGAGAATATGGATTTCGTCAAAACCATTGCTTGAGTTTGCACCCGATTTTGAATACCAAAACCTTTTAGGATTTTTTGACTTTTCAATTTTTTTACATTTTTCCAAACAAATGATAGCAAAAAGAACATAAAAGACCTTTTTGAAATTTTTAGATTTTTCTAATGTTTTTGGGTTTTGAGAACTTTTTAAATTTTTTAATTTTCCAAGTATATACTTTTTTACATTTTTTTAATAAAATGGGTTTTCATCAATCCTACAAAGAAAACACTATAAATTAGACTCCAAACAAGAGGTCTAAACCATAGGTTTCAGTTTTGGCTTATTCTAGGGTACCCTTGACCCAATTGGTCTTAGGTGGTAGCTGAGGGAGTATGGGTGGGTTGTATACTGAGCCATATCGACTCAGGTTAGACGGAGGTAGGATGGGTTCTAACTTACCTTGGTTTTTGACTCCTAGACCCTAGTATGGTGTATACCTCATGTTCAGTAACATATTCCAAAGCTTTTTGAGTTTTGAAAATTTTTGAAAAAGAGGATGGCCTTGGAATAATATATTATCTGTATCATGGTTATATACCCAAATTTTATTGGTTATGCCTTAGGGGTCTATGGCTTCAGGGGTGAAAGGATTTGACTCCCCCATGATGCACACGACCCTGGGAGTGGAAGACTTGGGTGAATTGGGTTGCTCTAAGAGATGGACGACCCTGAAAGGGTGAGACTTGGGTTCTTTTAGGGTACATGTGACCCTAGATGGTTTGGGGTGGGTCAATTTTGGTTCTCCTAGCAGGTGGATGGTCTTGGTAGAGATCCTAGGTGTAACAAATGTGCCCCTAGGGGTGAATGGTGTGAGTTTATATGAATGTTAAGGGAGAGCGTGTTTGATCTCTTGCATAAAGGAGAGAAAAAGGATCCCTAGAAAAACCATAGTCGGTCTCCTGGTGGGTTTGTCAATGTCGGGGATGTCATGGCCATAGGCTTGGTTTATGATACAAACCTAGGCTCAAAAAGATTTGTGTATACATGGCAGGATTAGGCATACCTAGGATGTCGATGCATGCCCTAGGAATAACCATGTCTACCAAGTTTTGAATTTTATGCTCTTTTTCATTTTCATTTTGAAATTCTTCTTATTGGTGCTAGACATTCACCGCACCTCGAAAAGTCATATCCTTGAGCACACTTGGTGGGGTTGTGGGTGCATAAAATGTATATGAATAATCTACCAGTCCTACACAACAAAGAGGAGTATCGAGTATAGAGTTTTGAGAGAAATGAGTTTGAGATATACCTTTTTCGAGCTTGTCTACAATTCCATTGTGAGAGCAAGCTTTGTTGCTAGCGTCCTGAGGTTGCTCTAGCACATGCATGGCTTCGAGCTCCCATTATTTTTCAAGGTCTTGGATTTCCTCCGCTAAACCTATGTGTGTGCAAAACTAATTTTCCCTTGTGTATGAAATGGTGCTCATGGGAATGGAATCCATTGGAGCAACTGATTTTGAAAATTTTGAGGTGACTGGTGTGAAGTGACTCTCATGCCCCACTCCACTTGTATGCCTAGGGATGTAAACTTTTTCTTTCTTTTAATTTTCTGAATTTCAAATTTTTATTTTTAAATCTTTATAATTTTTGAAAAATTTCCACAAATTTTTTGTTTTTTAAAATAAAGAACCTTTTTGGTTTTTCTATGGACAAAGGGGTATTTGGATGATTAGCAAGGTTAGACGATTTGATATTAACACTTGCTTCATCTGAGGCCTCATATCCTTCATTGGATTTTGGCCTCGATTTATTTTTTCGGGTATAGTTTTTCTCCCTATATACCTAAGATGATTTTTCATGTAAACGATATATATTGGCCTCTATGGCCTCAATTTTCTTTTCAAGTTGTATTGTTCTCCTCCTCAAAAAGGCAATTTCTTCTTCTTGGACTTGAAAAGATTTCTTTAAGGCTTTGGAAAATCGATTTTGAAAATTAGATGACGCCCTCCTTGACGTATTTTCAAAGGAATCATCTAAACCTGACATTATTGAATTGTTGTAATTGAACTCAAAACAAGGGATTTAAAGAAAAAGAAGTTTAAAATCACGATTTAAAATTGGAATTGGTTTTTGTAAACACCCCAAAATAAAACAACTTTTGGAAACAAACACCTGGTTTGAAAATTCAGTTCAAAACCAGATTTTGAAGTTTTTGAAACCCTGGGCACTGTAAAAGCCCGAAATTTTGGTTTAAACCCTGTTCAACTTGATTTTCCCATATATGGGCCAAATCCCATTTTTGCCAAAAAACCAAGACGAACAGGTGAACCCTGATCGAAAGCAGCCCCAAAAAGTAGGTTTGAAGCCTAGGAGACAGTTCAGCCTGATAGAAAGCATGATCAAAAGGCGAAAGGAGAGCCTAGGCCAAGAGCATACTTCAAGCCCAGAGCATCAAATGTGAAGCCACGATTACCCACCCAAGCAACATAAACTTGAGCTAGAAATGGCAAAATTAAGCAGAAACGGAGTCTAGAATGTCGAGATGGAGTCTGGACGACAAAGTTGGGGAAAACCCAACACTAGACGGAGCGCTGATGAAGCTAGTGCCCGCACAAAACGTCTGCCTGAAAAAGCCAAGAAGGACCATCCAGAGAAAATTTGGATTGGATCTGGACCATAAATATCCAGATCCATATCCAAATAGTGTTTGGATTTGGGTCAATCCAAATAGTGTTTGGATTTGGATTTGATCCAAATAGTGTTTGGATTGGATCAGATCTGGACCAAAATATCCAGATCCATATCCATAAAAATGTTGGATTTGGATCGGATATGGATCTCAAAATATCTAAGATCCAAGATCCAGATCCAAATAGTGTTTGGATTGGACATGGATTCCACGATCCAAACCCAAGACCCATATCCAAGACCCACCTCGTTTGCCTATAAATAGGAGTGAGGGGGTCCCCAAAAGCTCACGTGAAATCCACTTGGGAAGGGCTTCCATAAAGTAGAAGAGAGAAAAGGTTGGCTTGATATTTTCAAGTGGACTAGCCATGTTGGCTTGATCAAGGGTGAGTGTGGGTTCAAGCCATTATGGCATGGGCTGCACCAAGCAAGGAGCTGCACCTTGGACGTGGGCTGCATCAAGTCGACCAAGTGGGCTCGTGCTTGGATCTAGTCGGCTGCACCTTGAGGTAAACCTAACCTAACCTAGCCCTTCTCCCCTCTAACCTTCCAAACCACCCAGCCCATCTTTTACCTAAAACAACCTAAGCTCGGCCAAGTGCTGGCCGAGCTCTACCTAAACTACCACCTAGCTCGACCAAGCTTTGGCCGAGCTCTACCTAAAACCCACCTAAGCTCGGCCAAAGTGCTGGCCGAGCCTTGCTTAGACCCACCCCAAGATACCTAAACCACCACCTAGCCCGGCCAAGCTTTGGCCGAGCTCTACCTAAAACCACTTACCTCTGCTACAACCTGGCCGAACCCCAACCTTGTGTTGTAATCCGCCCCAAACCAAACACAATGGCCTTCACCTTTGCAGGCCATCCCCTTTAGAAAACCCACGGCCTACTGGTGCAGGTCGTGCCTCATTTAAATCCAGCCAAGGCCTACCCTTCGGCAAGCCCTCTCCCTAAAGCCCCACACGGCCTGCTAGTGCAGGTCGTGCCCCCTTCCTTTACCAAGAACAAGGCCAGTCACTCAGCAGGCCACATATCCCTAAACCACACGGCCTGCTAGTGCAGGCCGTGTCCTGTCTTCAGCCCTAATCCCACGGCCTACTGGTGTAGGCCGTGTACCAACTATCCAAACCAAGCCCCCAGCTAGGTGTCGACTGCACCTAGCTTATCCCCTTGAACCCAACACAACACTTGACCTCTGCCCACCTTGGCTCGAGTCCTACCAAAACCTAAACCCGGGCTGCACCAAGTTAGCCCGAGTCATCCCATATCAAAAACCACTCGAGCCACCCTTGGCTCGAGTCAACCTAAACCAAGCTCATCTAAAGACCCTACCCAAACATCAACTAGCCTAACTAGGACTAGCTCATACACCCTTAAAACCAAACCCACTCGAGACACCCTTGGCTCGAGTCATACCATATCAAGACCAGCCCCTACAAGGCCCAAAAATTCTGATATACTTGGCTACTCCCAAGTCTCCAAGTCCCCAAGTCTCCAAGTCTCCAAGTCTCCAAGCTCTCAAGGCCCGCTCTCACGTGATCTGGGGCTGAGCACAAAGAAGGCGTACGCGTCCTAGACACCCCACATAGCGAGCTAGGTAAGTTGTAAGTCCTTTACATTTGATACTTAATTAAATTTTGATACGGGGTTGTAGTAATGGAGCGTTGTCTCCCCCTAGGATGTAATATTGGTGCTTGACACACGAGACACACACGTGCACTTGAGCCTTAGCTCTTATCTCGTACACGAGACACACACGTGTACTTGAGCCTCAGCTCTTATCTCGTACACCAAGCACCCACGTACACAATTGAGCCTTCGCTCTTACTCCAAGGACTCTAGTAAGAGACATATATGCTGCAATTTCATTCGGGTTGTTACTTTAAAGTCGTGTGAGTTGTCATTTAATATTCCACACTCACACCCAAAGACACACGAGCACTTGCTCAAGCACTCACACACTTTTTGGCCTTGGCAGCCACTAAGATATAATCATATCTATATACTTTCAGCTGCGTGAGTTTTCCCGGTTCAACTGTGTACGTCTTTACATTCGGGGTTGTTAAAATTCAGTCGTGTGAGTTGTCTTTACATTTATACACAACACACACGCACACATTGAGCCTTTCCGCTCTTATATCTATATTTCCCCGTTTCGCAAAGTTAAATTTCAGTCGTGTGTGTGAGTTGTCTTTCCATTTACACACAAACACACACGCACACATTGACGACCTTCGGGCTCATATATATATACGTATTTCCCATTTCTGTACTTTACATTTAAGTCGGGTGGCTTTAAATTCAAGTTGTGTGAGTTGTCTTTCAATATATACACAACACACATGCACACATTGAGCCTTTCTGCTCTTATGATATAGCTATATCTCCCTTTTGCAATTTCCCTTCAGCTATGTCTTTCAATTTCGGGTTTTACATTTAAGTTGTGTGAGTTGCATAGCATATCCGCCAAACTCGAGATATTGCGCATACTTGCATAAAAGAAACCCCAAATACCCCATGCAAACCCGTCAAATTAGGCCACTTGTGTACACACATATCCATCCTAAACTAGCTAAAACTGAAAGACTTGGAATCGCACAGCCTCGTACATAAGAATTGCAACGTAGGCACGAATTGAATCCATATTTCAAACACTTGTATTTTCAAGAGTCAAAACTGTTTTTATCGAAGTCCATAAGCGCTTAAACCGACCCTTGAGCACCGATTCAAGAAGGTTTATAGCGAAAAGATCCCGCTTGCCCACAATTGCCTAAAAAGTCAGATATTTGCAAAAATCTTCACTAGTTTGAGTAAGCTAGCTGGCACGCTCTAAAAACAACGTAAACACGAAAAAGCTTGTTTCTGGTCTTGTAAACCAGGAGTGTAGAAATTTTCGTGCTTACAGTTTTGAAAGAACTAAAATGCATCAAACAATTTTTAAAGACTCACGTCCCATCGGGCGTGCCAAATCTATAGTCATGAATTTTTATTCCAAAGTCTCTGTAAACGAGAGTGCCAGCTAGTTTACTCAAACTAACAAAGATAATTTTCTGACTTCTTGTAGCAATGGATAAGCAATCAAATTGGTTCACTGTGCACAAATATATTGGGTAATAACACCTCTCTTGCAGGAACCTCTAGTTCTTCAGAATTTGTTCTGATTTCAACAAAACTTCTCCCATTTTATTGATGATGTTTCACAAGAGTAAAATTCTTGAATTTTTTTTTTAAAACTATGTTTGTGTGTGTAGATTAGACATGAAAAGTTTCGAAGCATTCGGTGCATAGGATCATGAAATAAAATTCATTCATCAAACGTATATAGAGTGCAAACCAATTTTCAAATTCGTGCATGTATTTTCGTTCGAATTAAAATTTAATCTACAATTATTCAAAATAAATAAAATCCTAATTACCACGTGATCATAGGGGGATTAAGAGGTTTATAATCTTATATTATGTTATGGAGTAGAAAGAATCAAAATTAAAATATATAACAAATAGCATATGAATGAAAGAGAGACGGGGCAGCATATGAACCTTGATTAATGCATTATCGTGAGGATATGAGCTCCTTAATTACAACACCATACAGCTTAATGA